>OY755253.1:28275189-28527689 GCA_963576725.1 Azorinus chamasolen | reverse complement strand
ATACTACGAATTCCACCACTACGAATACTGCTAATACGAATACTACTACTACTACGAATATTACTAATATTCATCATTATTTTTACTGTTTTTATCACACTTTCTACGACGGCGACTACTACTAGATTTTACATCCATGAAGGCCTCGCCCGTTTAGTTCCAGTGTGGGTTGTTAACTAAACACTTATATCACACTCTTACCGTCTAAAGTACAAAGGTAAATGCCTCTTGAATGTTTTTATGAATACTGTCAACCCATCCTACGATAGATTTCTACAGAAATAGCGCAGCATCGAATAGTGGGATAGTTTACGACGTGTCACATTATGGTCATTTTCTCACAGACTACCAATCCGACTCTTCCCGTTTTAAGTGCACACTTCATTGCCATTTCTGAATATTTATTAACTCTTTTGCCTCCACATATTGTTGTTTGCAAACTTTGTAGTCTGCCAAAATTTTCATATTTTATTTTTGTTTCAATAACAATAGTCACAGTAACAAACAGTTTGGATCCTGATGAGACGCCGAGCTACTCTCATCATGATCGAGACTGTTTGCAGAGGTAATCACTGATGCAAAAGAGTTAAACAAAGACATGTACAGTAAAACCTCTCTATAACGGCCACTAAATTAGTTGGTATTTAGGACAGATGGCTGCTTAAAGCAAGGTGAAAGTAAAACAGAACGCTCCTATTGGAGCGTTCTGTTTCACTTTCACATTGCTTTAAGCAGTTACCTGCCTTTTACACAAAATACTTGATATAATTTTGTGGTCGTCATAGAGAGGTTTTACTGTACATATACAAAATTTATCATTGATGAAAATATTTTAAGACAAACAGTGCATACCCTGATAAAACGGCTCCCCGACGATTCGGTCTACGCTGTTTGCATGGGTCTTATATACACGGTTCCCTCACATTAAGAGTTAGGTTTGTCCTTTTAGCGCTGATATTATTTTTCACACAGTTGGGATCCAGATGATAAACAGAGTACATGTAATACGTCATTAGGATCTAAAGTATTGATTTGGCACTTTGACAATATTTTGAAGTAGAGTACATGTACTTCAGAATTGTAACAGACAACAAATTTAACAGACGACAATTACTTAACACATTACCTCATAGGCTATTTTTAGATCCTACCACTTTGAATAAATCTACCGAAAAGGAGCATTAACTTGAGAAAAGGAAGATTTCAGATTTGTGTAGTTTTGAAACCATTGTAATAAATATGGAGCAAATGCTCTATTTATCACAATTGTTTCAGAAAGTGATTTTTACAGAGGCGTCAAAAGGCGTCAATATGCGGGAATGGATTAACTTGGTTAAAAGATAAGAACCACTGAACAAATAACCGTTGTTGCTCGACTAGCCATTTATTGATCAGGCCTCTGAGCAAATTGTCGTCTGTGTATCATATCGTCTGCTTAATGTTTCGTCTGATTCATTTTCAACCCGCGTCCCGCTGTAAAATAAACGACTGCTCGTGTTTTGACCTGGCGCAAGTTTACATGATCTTGAGAATCTATTGACCAAATTTCAAGCAACCAGGATCACGATGAGACGCCGAGTTACTCGTCGTTTCGTGAGGACCAAGAATGTTTACAAATGCGAGTCCGGTCACTGCTAGTGGAATAAGGGTTGGTCCATTACCTCATAGACTATCTTTAGACACAATCTCTTTAAATAAGTCTACTAAGAAGGAGCATTAACTAGAGAAAAGGAAACGTTTAGAATTTTGTAGTTTGAAACCATTGTAATAAATAGAGCATTTGCTCCTATATGGACAAATGCTCTATTTATCACAATGGTTTCACTAGAAAAATGAAACTTTTAGAATTGTACACTTTTGAAGTTTTGTGATAAATACAACATACGATCCTATGGAGAAAATGCTGTATTTATCACAATGGTTTCAACAGATCTATGACTTTTACAGAGGCGTCAAAATGCGTCAGTAGGAGAGAATGGGTCAATGTAACGGGGTAAGAGTTAAGACACAATTTGCATATTGTAATCTGTATGTACATGTGTGTGTCTTATCTGTCTGCAACCTGCATGCACGTGCAAGGGTAATAATGATTCAACAACTATGATGTTAACCTGAACAGCCAGTTTTAAAGGCAATTTGTGTCTTTTTAATGATGCGTCCAATGTTTTGTTTAAAGTAGTTGGGTGTGGAAATAACTTACGAATAATCACTTAAAATTGCAAACGTTTGATGTAAAGTATAGATGTCACTGATGTTATTCGCCCGCGTTTAACACTTTTACCGCCAATGTCGCATAAATGCACCACGACAAATAGTGCAGTTCCAGATTAGGCGTCTGATTAGGGACTTTACTTTTTGTATCAATCTCTATTTCTATATCAGTGCTTTATTCCTTTGAAATTTGAATATATATATCTAATTTCCTAATTTACTGAGTGATTTTACAAACTTGGATTGCAGACGATAATTAGTAATTTGGCGCCGAAAGGGTTAAGACAAATTTGTGTGCGGTTAATCACAATTATATTTTGTTCTAGATCCAGAAATTACAAGTGGCGATGCATACCATTGTTATTGATTCACAGTAGCATATGGACACAGGACAGGAATGTTTGGTCTTGGCCGAAAGCGTAGAGTCAGATCTATATTGTCTTATCTGGATCCAAACTGTTTGACAGACAGTGTATAGTGTTTCAGATGCTTGAACGATTCAAAATGCATATTCTAATTTGAGCAGTCATTTTATTTTCACTGCGTAGTAAGAGTTGACACAAATACAGAAGTGTGTCCTTTACTAAAATTGTGATACTGGAATCACTGAAGGGCTTTATTTTTTATTTTTTTGCTTGTTGTTTATTTATTTATTTGCCTTTGTTTGCTTATTTATTTTTTGATGTTGTTTTCTTTTCCTCTCTTTTGGGGGTGTTTTTTTGTTTTTCGTTCTATTTACTGGATGACACATGATATTTGCTGATTCACGACTTGTTGTACGCAAGTTTATGATATACTATTAAGACATTTTATTACTTAGGTCTGATATAAAACCTTCTCGTGATGAGCGCTCCTTGGCACGCGTTTGCAAACAGCTTGGATCCAGATGAGACGCCGAGTAACTCGGCGTCTCATCAGGCTCCAATCTGTTTGATACTCTCGGTCAGCATTTTGTCAAAGGCTGACCAAACCGGAAGTCAGTGAAACGTTCAACAGATCAGATATTTAGCAGACAGTATTTTTTTCAGCAGAAGAAATATTAATATTTTTCTATTAATGATCTCCCGATCGCATGAATCACGGAACGGCAGGAATCGAATCGACCGTGACCTCTCGCAGACCAGTATAAACACATAAATATTATATCTTAGCACGCGAGGTAATGGTTATCTGCAAGAATTTTTTGTCGTCTGCTTCGATATATAAAACAAATGCCTTTTGTTAAACTTTTATTCAATAATACAAAGAAATGATGTAGGTAGCATTCAAGAAAATATGTAATTTTAATGTTTTTACGTGGTTATACAAACTGTTTGCAAATGTTATAAAGATATATATTATTTATAAAATGCGAAGAATTAAGATAATTTCTAAATACAATACAGACCAAGTCACATTTGTAACTCATTTGGCGGCTAAGACTTTTCGTCTACAAATAAAATCGCGCTTTACCCTTTCCTCCATAAATACGTCTGTCTATGTCTCTGTAATAACCATTTCTTGAAACCATTGTGATAAATAGAGCATTTGTTCCTATAGGAGCAACTGCTCTATTTATCACAATGGTTTAAAATTACAAAATTCTAAAATTTTACTTTTCTCTAGTAAATGCTCCTTTTGGTTAGATTCATTCAAAGACGTAGCGTTTAAAATAGCCTATGGAGGAAAGGGTTAATAAGTTCCCCTTCCCATTTCTCTTTGAAACGTAAGTGATGTGTCAAACAGCTTTCATCATGATGAGACTCCGATTTACTCGGCGTCTCATCTGGATCCAAACTGTTTGCATAGGTAATCAATCATCCACCCACAGCAGGCTAAAGGTTAAAACATATATTCTATTTTTGTATATAACGATTAAATCATATATGTTATTGTTGTACATGATTCGCTATTCTCTGGATCTTCTTAATCTGCGTTATAAATACGAAGCTGTTTTAACTCTTTCCTCCATAGGCTACTTTAGATACACCCATTTTGAATAAATCTACCGAAATGGAGCATTAACTAGATGAAAGGAAACTTTTAGAATTTTTTTGTTTGAAACCATTGTGATAAATAGAGCATTTGCTCCTATAGGAGCAAATGCTCTATTTATCACAATGGTTTCATAAAGTGACTTTTATCATCTGGATCCAAACTGTTTGCAAAGGAAATCATAGATTAGCCCATTATACTAAGTCCTACAATTCGCTTTCCGGTGAGAACTAACCACAGAAGCACTTGCAGCCGATATATGTGCGGTATTTCCTTGTAAAATGCCTTTCGGCGTTTAAAAAACATATTGTTCACTCTAAACTAGTTGAACGTAACTGTGCCCAGATCTGACATAGTGCCAGGTAACTGTGCCCAGACCTGACTAGTGCCATATAACTGTGCCCAGATCTGACTAGTGCCAGATAAATTTGCCCAGATCTTACTAGTGCTAGATAACTGTGCCCAGATCTGACATGATACTTTATAGTGACTGTGCTTTTAACCCATTTATTACTATACAATTTAACTCGTTCACATCTTATTTTAGAAGTTCATTTTTTTCATTTTAAAGGGACACACTCCACAAATACGCCTTTCTACGCATTGGCGAACAGGACAGCCTCAGATCAGACGACTCCTGTAGGAGCCACCTGACCAGGGTCTGCTCACCTCGCTTATGGAATAACATAGATATGAGTCTAAAGCTTCTGCCAAGAACAAAAATACATGTAGCTTTGTTTATACATGTATTCCATTATGAAAATGATCCTTATAAATAATCTTGATGTCGTTATTTCTTATATGAATATTCATGGAGTAAAGGGTTAACTCTTTCTGTTCGTTTCAAAGAAATATTTGTAATCATCTTGGTAAATTATCCAGACAAGACGCCAAGTAATTCGAGTAACTCCATGTCTCTATGTTATAAAAAATTCTGATTTTATGTCTGAATTCATTCTCAATAATTTGGTTGGTCAAGTTCAAAACCCGACCTATCACATATTGATAATGAAATAAAACCCAAACACACAAGTTGTATAACCCCTGGTCCAGAACTACATAACCACAGTGATTGAAATAATATTAGCGATACACCTACACGACTATCTGAAAACCATCTTTTCTTTATGTTTCGCAAATAGCTAAGAACCAGATCAGCCGCCCTGTTTAAAATATTGTCCGATCAGGTTCTACACCGTTTGACACGGATCAAAATATATTCTGTTTAACCTAGTACCTCCTACTGATCTGTAAAAGTCACTTTTTGAAACCATTGTGATACATAGAGAATTTGCTCATATGGAGCAAATGCTCTATTTTTCACAATGGTTTCTAAAGTACACAATTCTCAACTGTTTTCTTTTCTCTCGTCAATGCTCCTTTTCAGTAGATTTATTCAAAAGGTTTTGGTCTAAAACAGCCTATGTTGGAATGACTTGTGCTATAGCAGAATAGACCATGGTCAGAGATCTCATTTTAAATGAGACATCTGATCTGGCTTTACAATATTTGCAAACAGAGCAGACCTAGATAACACGAATCCTATAGGAGCCGTCTTATCAGGGTCTGCCCTGTTTGTCTATGGAAAAAAGAGTTTAAAAAAGTAAAGTACCTAGTTATAGACTACTTTCAGTCCGATTGACCGTACAGCAGACTCCCCGGGTCAGTGAGCCATTCGCCAACAATATTGAGCTCTGCTAAAATTTTGCACGATTACGCAGCCACAGTACCGGATAGTGACCCTCACGGGTACCCATGGAGAGAAGTCAATCTCGTGCGGGTGGGAGACACCAAAAAGCGTCTCTTGAATTTCGAGTTGGTCCAGCCGGTATCGACCCCCGCTCAACCATTAGGCAAAGCCACCACCACATATCTCAATTTACAGTTTCTGGAATCTCCAATGGTCCCTACTTAATTGTCCATTTAAAACTATGCAAATAAATATTCACGAAGTCATGAATTCTTTAATAAACAGAAACCCAGTTAGATGTTGACATTATGTTATTTTCAAGAATAGCTCCTTTAGTTGTCCACCTAACCATATGCTGTGACCACTCTTTGGAACCGTCTTTAAGACAATTCTAAAGAATAGTAACAAGATGGGGTTTTATGGAGAAATGACGATTTTGGTTTTTGAATACATACATTTATCTAATGCCTTCATAAATGTATCAGTATTATCATTATTATGATTATTATTATTCCGTATTTATTATTTATTAGCTGAATATTTAAAATAGCATATGAAAACAGGAATGTTTAGCCATGACAGGGATTGTAGAATAAAATCTGTATCATTTCATAAGCAAACAGAGCAGACTTGCATGGTCAGTCAGTGCTACATGCCATGGGTTAATTACTTTTAATAATTGGTCAATTCTTAACATAGAGAGTCCCGATTGGACTTGCTTCCAACAGGAATAGGGTATTGTATATAGAATTTCATTGTACATGTATATATGTTTTGAGGACCTCATGATAGAATGATCTGGTAAAACGAGTTCTCTTGTTAAATAAAGTCGTTATTAATATTATTATTATCATTATTATTACTTTGAAAAATTCGTACAGTTAGAGTTATGGTTGTATTTCTTACAGCTGAATGCATATACAGTAAAACCCCGCTAATGCGACCACCATAAAGGGGCATAATTCTGGGTGGCAGAGGCAGGTGGTAGCTTAATGCAGGACGAAAGTTACGCAGTCTGCATAACTTTCGTCCTGCATTAAGCAACCACCTGCTTTATACGACATCAGTGGCTGTTCATTAAGTGGTCGCATTAGCGGGGTTTCACTGTACATACAGTAGACTCTGTTTTAAGCGGCCATTCATTTATTTTACAGAACATGAGGGTCTTATAAAGCAGGTGGTTGCTTAATGCAGGAGAATTAAGCAACCAGCTGCTTATAAAGACAGCTTTGATTATTTTTAAGTGGTCGCATTATATGGGTGGTTCTATTGTATTTTGCTTGGAAAGACGTTATAGTGAAGGGTCAAGTGAGATTAGTTTTAATTCCTTGAAGATTATACATGTCCAAAATCTCAGAGATATAAAATAACCAATTGCTTCCGTTCAAAATGCTAAATTAACTCTGTGATCAGTTGTGTATCTAGCCACATGACGTCATCAATATTCGGAACTGCTCGTAAATCATCGCGTATCGTTGTCACTGTGTGTTTATCTATTTTATTAGTCTGCTCTCTCGCTGCTATCTGACTAGCTGGCTCACTTACAATTTGTCAGGGAGAGTATGGAGTGCCTTGGTACAGTAATCACTGTTCGCTACTTTATGTCCGTTCGTTTCGATACCTGTCATAATAATTTGATGTGATTCATGCCCAATCCACATTATTGAAACGTTTTGCTTTATGAGAGAGACGAGTAATCGACCATGTTTTATCAGACCTAATTGTAGATGACGTTAAGATTGTGTTTCCCTAACGCCTTAACTGAATAAGACCCGTCTGATTAGGGCCTGTTGTATTTGCTTTCGAAATTATACGGACATGAGTCTACAGATTCCATCACTACCAAAATTTCTATTTTCAGGTAATAAACCTCCATGGCGTCATTATATCGATTTTAATCAAGCAAGTGGATATGCATGTCTGAATACTGGTAAATAAAATGTAGACTTAACCCTTTCGCTATTCTATGTTTATTCCAACTCCCAATACCTACTGAATAATCAGACAAAACAGTTATAATGAAATATGGAAGGGTAGCATTGTAGCCATTTTAGAAAATAAAGAAACAGACCTATCAAATTCCATTGGCAAACAGAGCAGACCCTGATCAGACGGCTCCTATAGGAGCCGTCTGATCTGGGTCTACTCTGTTTGCAAATGCGTGAAAACACGTTTATATGAGGGAAAGCGTTAAAGTGATAGCCTATAAAATAAATGCATATTTTCAATAAAATCGTAAAATATAGTATTGGTTATGTTCCATTTGTACCTATGAAGATTGTCAATTTGAACTTACATCGAAAATGCTCATGTTCTATAAAATGAAACATTTTCGTCGATACGGTTTGTTGTTAGTTGTTGTTGTACTACAAAGTAGCATCTTCCAAATTACTAGAATACACTACCTAAATAATGTCTTTTTTTAAATATTAATACGTCGCCGCAAAACAATCGGGGTTCTTCGATATCAAACGTATAAAATGTTTGTCTTTTACAGTTTTTTTTCGATCAGTTTTCTTGTGATATGCTTCTTTTCGAAATATAAATAAATGCTTTACATGTATGTATTTTTGGGGCACTTTCAAAACTCGTTACATATAGAGACGATCACTTTAATCAATTTGTACCCAGTGGCCCTTAAAAAGGGGACATAAACAAACAGTGTAGATCCAAACCAGTGCTCCTCAAAGAGTTCTCTGACAAACCAAACTGGGTTTTGCTGAAGCATAATAGATGCCTTCTGCGCCTCAAGTTTTAAAACCATTCTAAAATTCTCCGTTTCTATAGTCATTGCTCCTTTTTGGTAGATTAATTCAAAGGAGTTGAGTCTAAAATAATCTAAGAGGGAATGCATTAATAGATTAACAAGCATCTCATCAACAAATCTGTATTGATGCGGATAATACGTCAGAGATGGCTCAATTATGTTACCATGGACACCAATTCGAAATACTGAAAACATTACGAAACAGTGATAAAAAGCAAGTTTAACTTTCCTAATGAATATCCTGAAATAGTGTCACACTGTTTTTTTTCGATTGCTTCCCTTTAACTATTTTTATCATTTAAATTCAAATACAATCACTCCATATATATATACAGGCACGGTTTTGCTGTCACTGTGTTGCTCCCAATACCTGCATAACCCTTACAACGCAGAAATGTCAAATCGGCTTTTCCAAAATTCAAATAGGTCGAGTTTATATATGGTGAATATTTAGGGATTTTTCTAAAACAAAGTAAACAATGATACACAGTGCAAACCCTGATGAGATGGCTCCTCTAGGAGCCCTCTCATCTGAGTTCTACACTGTTTGCAAAGGACATTAGTGATTCGTGTCCCGCACTGTAGAGATTAACCTTCTCCTTCGTGTAAACGCTTTTTACGCCAATGCCAACAGAGAAGACCCAGGTTATAGCAGAAACTCTAGGGTTAGATCTATATAATATTATAAGGAAACAGAGCAGACCTTGCTAAAATCTCTTATCCATGGAGTAAAGGGTTATAAACTGTCTGAAGCAAATAGAGAGAACCCCTAAAAGGGGTTAGTTTAGGGTTTGTGTCCGACTTGGTCTACACTGTTCTCGTTTAACACAGATAAGATACCTGATGCATTCTTTGTAACCTGATAAGTTACGCATTTAACCCATTCCCTCATAGGCTATTTTTAGATACAGCCTCTTTGAATAAATCTACCGAAAAGGAGCATTAACTATAGAAAAGGAAACTTTAGAATTTTTGTATTTTGAAACCATTGTGATAAATAGAGCATTTTCTCCTATAGGAGCAAATGCTCTATTTATCACAATGGTTTCACAAAGTGACTTTTACAGAGTCGTCAAAAGTCGTCAATATGAGGGAATGGGTTAAATGCATTTGCAGACAGAGTAGATCCAGATCCGATTGATCAGGCTCTGTTTTGTATGCTTATGAAATAATATAGATCTAATTCTTCAGTGTGCGCCATGGTAAAAATGAATTGTTCATGTACTTTAAAGAATTATCATCTAATATATATCCAATATTTCGCATGAATATTCATATTCCATTGGCTATTACATGTTCCATCTATTACATGTAACCCATTCCCTCATATTAACGCCTTTTGACGCTCCTGCAAAAGTCGCCTGTTGAAACCATTGTGATACTTATCACAATGGTTTCAAACTACAAAATTCTGAAATTGTCCTTTTCTCTAGTTAATGCTCCTATTCTATAGATTTATTCAAAGTGGTTGGATCTCAAAATAGCCTATGAGGTAATGAATCTAAAAATAGCCTACGAGGTAATGGGTTAAATAAGAGACTAATGCATTTGTAAGCATACCAAAATTTCACTCTTTGATCCTTAATCTGCTGAATAATTATAACTGACTCCTCCCTTTCTGAATATTAATTAAACAAAGAAATGTATCAAAATACACCATTAAGAAAATGACATGTGTGACAAACAGTGCAGACCCTGATCATTGACCTCCATCACCAGCAGCAGAGCTGTTTGAGACTTAGACAATAGTATGTCAAAGTAAGTAGAAATTACACATGTAAGAAATAATGACATCATGAATATTAATAAGATGTGTGTTTTTATATTGTCACATTGACACGGGCATTGTTTTGGCAATGGAAGAATCTGTAGAATTATATCTAAATTATTTCATAGGCAAACCGAGAAGACCTTGATCAGATGGCTCCTATAGGAGCGATCTGATCTTGGTCTACTCTGTTTGCAAATGCGTGAATAGGCATTTATATAAGAAAATGGAATTAACGCAGACAATTTGTGCAGATGATAATTATTTGGCACCAAAGAAGTTTAAACAAATATTACCTATCATAAATATATATTTACATTCGCCCTGCAACGTCCTTATATAACCTTATTCTAAAAAGAAAGTTGCATAACCTCATGAACACCGGAAGCACGTCATTCATTTCTTAAATATAAGAAATACAATGGAATATAAATATAAGAAATAAATGACGTGCTCCCGGTGTTCATGGGTTATGCAACGCATAGCTTTACGAGCAAAGATTCACGTGAAGCCCTTCGGGCTTCACTAACTTTGCTCGTAAAGCTATGCGTTGCATAACCTCATGAACACCGGAAGCACGTCATTCATTTCTTAAGTATAAGTGCTTGAAAGTTTCATATTATGATAGTTTGATAGTATCATAGACCGTGTCAATTACGTCTGTCTGTGTTTCAGATGAATGAATGAATGAATGAATGAATGAATGAATGAAATGAATGACATACTTTATTTAAAGAAGGTTACCCGGTTAGTCAACATATTAATATACACTAGGGCCCTCTAACAGAAGCAATTCATACAAAATATTTAACAAACAGAAATATAATAAGAATATCTGTAATTTAAAAGACAGGACAGAGTAGCCATATAATGTACCTTTTAATCGATTAAAACACACCGAATGCGAATACTAGTTTGAAAAAGTGAAATATGGCATTATAATTGTGTATACCAAGAAAAGAAACTTCCACAGAAGTTGTCCAATCTGGGATTACTCAATTCTTAGCCTCATGTAATACTCTGTACTTTAACACATAACTCAATAAATACGCCTTTTTACGCATCTGCAAACAGAGAAGACCCAGATCAGACGGCTCCCGTGTTCATATTCTAGTTTAAGAAATCATCTACAATTAGTTCTCTCTAAACCGTACGTTAACCGTGATATAAATATCGGCCTTGGAGACAGGTCGCAGTTTAACCCATTACCTCATAATCTATTTTAGAGCCTACCTCTTTGAATAAATCTACCAAAAAGGAGTATTTACTAGAGAAAAGGATTGTTTAGAATTGTAAAGTATTGAAACCATTTTGATAAATAGAGCATTTGCTCTTATCACAATGGTTTCAGAAAGCGACTTTAACTGAGGCAAGAAAGGGCGTCAATATGAGGAAAAAAGCTTTCTGCATTTTTTTTCATCGTGCATTAAGCAGCCACTTACATAAAAGGTATTCTAATTAGTCTCTACAAGAATTCTGCATGTAACTGCCATATACACTTTACATGATATTGAAATAACTTGATACTAGACGAGTAGACCCAGATCAGACTGTTCCTACTGGAAATCTCTGATCAGAGTCACCTCTGTTCGCTTATTATGTAATATAGATCTCATTTAAAGTTTCTGACATAGTCAAAACCTCAAAAGTTCCTCATACCATTAAAACACTCAACTAATGGATTCTCTGATTTGTGATAAAAGTGCGTACAGTAAAACCTCTCTATAACGGCCTCTAAATTATGTTAATTAGTTGGTATTAAGGACAGGTGGCTGCTTAAAGCAAGGTGAAAGCAAACCAGAACGCTACTATATTGGAGCGTTCTGTTTTACTTTCACATTGCTTTAAGCAGCCACCTGCCCTTAACAGAAAATACTTGATGTAATTTAGTGGCAGTTATAGAGAGGTTTTACTGTATTCAAAAACTAAAACGGTCATTTCTCGATCAAACCCTATGTTGTAACCATTCTTTAGAATCGTCTCGAAGAGAAGATTCTAAAGAATGGTCACAACATAGGCTTTGGTGCAGACATAATGGAGCTATTCTTGAAAACATTTTAATGCACGCATCTTATCTGGACCTCTGTAATACATGTATATTCATTAGAAAAAAAAGTTACACAGATCCTAGTTAATTCATTCTGTATCGTTTCCTAACTGCTACGAGCAGACATCACCGTGAATGTAACTAAATTCTCAATTACAAGGCGTTTTCGTTTTCAGTTTTCCCACATTTAGTGTCGGTCTCACGGAATGTGTTACACTATGGTTTCAGCTATCGTTGAATGCACGCTTAACCCTTTCCCTGTTCTATGTTTATTCCAAATTTAGATACCTACTGAATATTCATAGTCAAAATAGTTATAATGAAATATGGAAGGCGTAACATTGTAACCATTTTAGAACTTAAATAAACATATTTATGGCATTCCATTAGCAAACAGTTCTGGCCCTGATCAGACGGCTCCTACATGGTCTACTCTGTTTGCGCTTGCGTGAAAATGTGTTTATATAGAGGAAAGGGTTAATCAGCCCTTCACCTGCTATGCGCGACATGACAATCATCATTCACAAACCGCGTGTATTATGATGAGATGCCGAGTAACTCGACGTCTCATCATGATCCAAACTGTTTGACATTGGGTCAGTAATTTCTCAAAAGGTTTAACGAACAGAAAGTTAAAAACAAATGCAGCAGATCTGAATATATGCAGATACATTTTTTTCTTCATCAGATTATACACATCTAACCAATACATATGTGATAAATGAAGCATTTGCTCCTATGGGAGCAAATGCTCTATTTATCACAATGGTTTCAAGACTATTACAGAGGCGTGGAAAGGCGTATATGTGGAGGAAAGGGTTAATATTCATTTTACGAAATAATGACATCATCAATATAAACTAGCTACATTTTTATAATGCCATATGAATATAGAAATGTTTGGCCAGTGCAAAAACTAATAGAATATATTATATAATGTATATTATTTCAACACCAACAGAGCAGTCCGTGCTCTCATGACTCCTACATGTACAGTAACCGTCTGAGCTTGGTCTATTCTGTTTGCAATGACATAAGGCGATTATATGAAGTAAAGGGTTAAGCAACGATGGACCATTCCTTCACAGAAATGAAGCATTAACCCATTACCTCATATGCTATTTTTAGATACCTCTATGAATAAATATACCGAAAAGGAGCATTAACTAGAGGAAAGGAATTTTTTAGAATTTTGTAGTTTGGAACCATTGTGATAAATAGGAGCAAATGCTCTATTGATCGCATTGGTTTCAAACTACACAATTCTAAAACATTTTCCTTTTCTCTTATTAATGCTCCTTTTCGGTAGATTTATTCAAAGAGATTGGATCTAAAAATAGCATATGGAAGAAATGGTTAAAGTAAATGTATTACAGTACTAAACAGTGAAGACTCGAATGTTACATTTTATCAAACAGAACAGACATTGACTCACAGACTCACAGTAACATTGGACTTTCCATTGTTTGCCATTAACGTAATGCCCCTTATCATATATAGTGTTGTTTAAAAGAGGTAACTCATCTTTTTAATTGACGGCGATTTGAATGATATTCACTAAGGAATGGTTGAATACTGACACCCTTTAAGAATTATATATTCCCCGATACACAGATAAAATGCGTAAATTTAACATTTTTTTGTAAGAATAGCTCACCTATTTCTCTACTAAACCCTATGTTTGTGGTGTGCGGTGGTACATTGTATAATGCTAATGCGCTGGAGTTCAAATCCCGGTCCCACTCGAAAATTTCAGAGACGCTTTTCAGTGTCTCCCACCCGCACCTCCTCTCCACCAAGGGGTTAAAATGGGTACCTGTGGGGGTCACTAGCCGGTACTGCGGCTGCATGATTGTGCCATATGATATGTTAGCAGTGCTCAATATTGTAGGCGAATGACCAAAAATAACTAAACTGAGCTTATATTGTTTGAAATGCGCGGACAGTGATGTTGTATACGTGATTCAAATGAAGGCTATTCTTATTATCATATATATTCAGATACCTAATTCCCCATCGCCATCTTTTTCTAGGACTGCATAATTTAATTGGGCACCTTGATTGCATTAACAATATTCTAATTTCAATTTCGTTCTCATGTTAGAATTATAACATAAGGAAATATATTGCCATGGCAAACAGTGGAACAATTTAATTTTGGTAACTTATACAAGATTTGCGAAATAGCAAATAATGAAGACCCTGATCAAACGGCTCCTTCAGGAGCCGTTTGATCTGGGTCTGCATTATTTGCCTAAGTTCGTTTGTCCGTCCGTCGGAATACTTGGGATATATACGGTATATTCCCATCTCTCTTGAATGTAATTGATTTAAAATTGCTACGTGCGGACGGGTATAAAACTTAATGCCCCCAAATTTGGAGGTTTAAACTCAATTAACTTGTTCAACTGGGTAGAATTATGTCTGTAAGCCTTACGGGATTAATGCAGCTAAAAAGGACTCACGCATCCTTGAAATCGACAAGTCATGTGATCAAAAGGCCTGAAAGTCAATTCAGCTAGAATGACAAGCCGAATTTGCCACCGTTTTATTTATTTTCTTTTTATTTATAACTAGTATATCACCTATTAGGAATTTTGTGGATGAAAAGGTTTGGTTTAACCTGCTGCCGACGGGTTCATGGTCACGTTTTCAAGATGAGATGAGATGCCGAGTAACTCGGCGTCTCATCAGAATTCAATCTGTTTGACACCCTGATTGCATTTTAATACATGAGTAGAGCTTAAATCTTGAAAATGCAGAGAGTGAACAATTGTATACAAATAATTTTCTCAGCGGGCTATGGGTTAATAAGACAACTACAAAATATACACGTGTAAATATCCTGTTTGGCAATGGACATTTTTCGTACATTCAATAGTCAACACCTCACCCACTTTTTGACTGCAGTAGATAATGCATCTACCAAAGCATCTGCATCAACAGACATTTAGATTGTTTAACCCTTCCAGTATTTAATAATTATTCAATATTCCTTACCTCATGGATATTCATGGATAGAATCAATAAAATTGACTATGGAAAATGAACGTATTTCACTGTTGTGGACACTATAATCATATCTATAAATTTCCTTAAACAAACATAGCAGACCCAGATCAGACGGCTTCTACAGGAGCCGTCTGATCTGGGTCTACTCTGTTTTCGAATGCGTGAACAGACATGTATATGAAGGATAGGATTAGCTCTTGCCCGTCTGTGAAACACAAATGTCTCAATTTTAGATATGGTTCGATTTTGACCACTTTCGATTCGATAAGTTTTTGAGGAACAGTTGTACAAGTGTTATTGCACAGCCATTTAACACTTTCCCTGTTCTGTATCTAGGTCAAATTTCAATACCTACTGAATATTCATTAACAAAAATAGTTATAAAGAAATATGGAAGGTGGAACATTGTAGACATTTTAGACAGCAAAGGAACAGATCTATCAAATTCTATTAGAAAACAGAGCAGACCCTGATCAGACGGCTCCTCTAGTAGCCGTCTGATTTGGGTCTACTCTGTTTGTAAATGCATGAAAACACCTGTATATTAGGGAAAGGGTTAATAAACTAGCGACCAAGTGTCAAACAGCTTGGATACTTATCAAATGCCGAGTTACTCGGCGTTTCCTCGGTGTCCAACCTGTTTGCCAGTGCGACTAAAGTTGCGACAAGCTGGCAAATGGTTAACCCTTTCTCTCATACGCATTTTCACGCATTCTCGAACAGAGAAGACCCAGATCAGACGGCTCCTACAGGAGCCGTTTGATCAGGGTCTGCTCTGCTTGCTAGTAGAGTTTGAAATATATGTTTCTTTACTTTCTAAAATGGCTACAATGTTACACTTTTCATATTTTATTATAACTATTTTGTCTATGAATATTCAGTAGGTGTTGGCATTTGAAATAAACATAGAACAGGGAAATGGTTAATGATTATTAATGTAATTATACATGTATGTCATATACCTTCTCATCCTATTTCCAGTTTCAAATATAACCCAATGTTTGATAGAGACGTGTTTCTATGTCTTTGCATAATTTAATCTAATTTAGGATTTAATTTAATCCTTGAATGGCAGTACATTTATTTATTTAGGTTTTTGATCCAAGAAAAATACTTTTATAATGGGTCGTGTTATGTAGTGCTCCAGATATTTTTTGCATACTAATGTATACATAATGCTGAAAGTCAAAAAGAAATGCTGAAATTGGTCAGAAAGGAAAGAAAATGGAAAATTTCAGTAAATCTCTCTTTTCTTCGCCGACCAACTCTAAACGACGCCGTAGTGATTGTTTGGATGGACGTGACTGCTTTTCGGCCCTAACCCCTTCGCACCCATTCGACAAACCGCCACCGATTCCGGTACCCTACATTTGATGTAAAGTTGCGGAATCGATCGCAACTTTCCAATGCTTCTGAATCTCACCATGAATATACTGGATCCAACTTAGAGACAGCTTAATATGATCTAATTTGAAGAAGAAAGCGTGTATAGGGTAAATGAACAAACAACACGTTTTTTTCTATTTTACTGCATACACCATGTACATGTACGGGATCTTTTGACAATTGCAAAATCATCAGCTTATAAACAATGGCGGGAAAATTAAACGTAACGTTACCACGATTTTATCCCTTTACTACATAAATACGCCTTTCTACGCCTTTGCAAACACAGTAGTCCCAGATCAGACGGCTCCTATAGGAGTCGTCTGATCAGGGTCTGCTCTGTTTGCTCATGATATAATATAGATATGACTCAACAGTTAGTGCCATGGCCATAACTTCTGTGTCCATGTGCTATTATAACAAATTAATTTAATTAATATTCATGATGTCATTATTTCTTACATGAATATTCATGAAGGAAAGGGTTCAGAATGTAAAGTTAACTACTGCTATTTTAAGAAGAAAACATGGACAGATCCAAGTTTCCAAATGTATTATAGATTCAGTTTGCTTAGATAAATTGGGAGTTTGTCGTCAACAGTATGCATTTTATCTATAGCAAATAGTCTCAGCGTCACAGATAAAGGGGTGTATTTCAAATACAGTAGAACCCCTTTGATCCGACCACTTAATGAATAAACACTTTTTGCATTACTTTTGTCCTGCATTAACCACCTGCATCTAGCACCCATAATTATACCTCGCATTAGCGGGGTTTTACTGTACTAAATTTGTCATTTTTGTGTAAACGTTATGTTGTGACCACTCTTTAGAATCGTTTCCTCGAGACATACAGGAGTTATTCTTGAAAACGGGGATATATTATTGGAGCATACGTTTGTTTTGCGAATCCTATCTATTCTCTCGAGTTTTAGAACTTCATATTCTATAGTGTACAGCGTTTACTTCAAGCTATTTGTAAATTTCGCAAGGTTACTGCGTTAACCCTTTCTCTCATATTTACGACTTTTGACGACTCTGTAACAGTCACTTTGTGAAACCATTGTGATAAATAGAGCAAACGCTCTATCTATTACAATGGTTTCAAACTACAAAATTCTAAAAGTTTCCATTTCTCTAGTTAATGCTCCTTTTCGGTAGATTTATTTAAAGATGTTTATGATCTAAAAATAGCCTATGAGGTAATGGGTTAAAGATGGAATTAGGTATACAGTAAAATCTCGGTAATCCGAACACTACAATAAGTAACAATATTTACCTTTAGGATAGGTGGCAGCTTAATGCAAGGTGAAAGTCATACAGAAAGCTCCTCTAGGAGCTCTCTGTATGACTTTCACCCAGCATAAAGAAGCCACCTGCCTAAACATTTCTCAACCTATTATTTACTAAGTGATTGGAAAGGCGATGCTTTACTGCATATGTTTAACAGTTCACACAACATAAAGCACTTTAATTGGGTCGGGTATATATATACAGTCTAAACCTGGGTTATTGTTCGTCCAATTGATCGGAAAAGAGGCCATAAAACAGACAATCTGCAGAGTTGTGTCTCGAGAAAACCAACTATAAACTGTCTAGTCTCATTGAACAGTGCGATAAATTGCACACAGGCTGGATGAGGTAAAACCTGCATGCATCAACAGTTTACTTGGCAAATATTCATGTAAGTAATAATTACATCATGAATATTAATAAGCTGGTAAATAAATCCAAGAGTCATTGGGATATGACAAAAATGTAGAATCAGATCTCTATAACGGCCACTAAATTGTGTTAAATTAGTTGGAATTTAGGGCAGGTGGCTGCAAAAAGCAAGTTGAAAGTAAAACAGAACGCTCCTATAGGAGCGTTCTGTTTTACTTTAACCTTGCTTTCAGCAGCCACTTGCTTTTAACACAAAATACTTGATGTAAATCTAGTGGCCGTTATAGAGAGGTTTTACTGTATATGATTTCCTAGTAGACAGACATGGCGCTATTCAGACGTGTCCTGTATCAGCCGTCCGATCTGTGTCTACTCTGTTTAAAAAGGCGATAAAGGTGTGTCTATGCAAATAGTGCAGTGCGATGCAATGCAATACAATACAATGCAATGCAATATAATGCAATGCAATGCAATACAAATACAAATACAAATACAATTCAATGCAATATGATATTAAGCATTACATAACAACATAATACAATACCCTATACTTCAATGTAATGTAATACAATGCAATACTTTACACTGGAATGCCATGCAATGCGAAACTGCAAAACTGTATAATACATTACAATACTGCAATGCAATCCAATGTAATACAATGAAATGCAATATAATGTAATGCAATACAATGCAATGCAAAGGCAATACAATACAATGCAATGCTATGTTATGCATTACAATGAAATACTGCAATGCAGTGTATTACAAAACAATACAATACGGCAATGCAATACAATATTTTACAATACAATGCAAACCAGTACAATATTGCAGTGCAATGTAATGTAGTACCATACAAATACTGCAATATATTACAATACTGTAATGCAATGTAATGTAATATATTATACTATAATACAGTACAAAACAGTACAGTACAGTACAATATGGTTCGTTCAGCAAATAATATATATTTTTAGTGTTAATGCGTAAAACGTAAAATGAAAACTAGAATTGTCATAAGATCGACGAATATCTTCCTCCTTTCCCTCCTACACAATCGGCGCACTGTCAAAGTATTAACCCTTCCTTCATAATTACACCTTTATACGCCTCTGTAAAAGTCACGTTTTGAAACCATGGTGATAAATAGAGCATTTGCTCCATGGAGCAAATACTCTATTTATCACAATGGTTTCAGTGCTGCACAATTCTAGCATTTTCTTCTTTCTCTAGTAAATGCTCCTTTTTGGTAGATTTATTCAAACAGGTTGGGTTTAAAAATAGCATATGATGGAAAGGGTTAAACAACTGTATGTATGCCTGTCCCACAGGTCTGTCTGTAACGAACGTGTGTACGCATTAAGAAATTACACCAAATAATAACCAGCGGATTCCGGAGATGAAACTCAGACGAAAAAATATATGTGTACTTTATTGTTAAGGACAAAAACTCTGTGACAGAAATTCCGAGCGATACTTGCCGAAAATATATGGAAGTAATAATTCATCCAATTCACGTCTATTTATTAATCACGTGGAATTCCATCCTATTCCAGATATGGGTTTGGAGATGTGCACAAGCATAATTATACACGTACAAATGTATGCCCTATGCTGAAAAATTTGAAAAGGTCATAACTGTGACCCAAAGTCATCGAAATACCTGAAGATAGCATGCACAACTCGGCTTGCCATTAACTTTTTAATTGCACTAGTGAAATTTAAGACAAATGCAACCATGAGACTTGGGGATATTGCGAGTCCGAATATTCTTATACAGACGGACGGACGGACGGACGAACAGGCTGATTCCAGTAAAAAAACCTAACTACTCGTTGTCCGTAGGGTACAAAAACAAGTAACATAAACACAATGACAGTATTGAGAATTCTTAGTGGAGACTAGAAGATACACACAGTTTTTGCGAGTTTTCTCCCTTATACACATATTTTCATACATAAACAAAATATATTTAACCCATTTGTTCCCACGATACCATATATGGGACGTAGGCAAACAGTGTAGACTCTGATCAGACACCGCATAATGCGGTGTCTGATCAGAGTCTACACTGTTTGCTGATAGGAATTTCAATATAAAACAAAACGAACTTGAAATGTTAGGCCAGGCACCCCTTAGATAAAAATAGACTAATCCAATATATAAACATGGACGAATCCACTGGGAGCAAATGGGTTAATGATATTGTTCCTTGTTGAATATTCTTGTAAGAAATAATGAATTAATGAATATTAATGTGTTTATCGTTATATGGGGGCTTTCTGTGTGGCATTCATCATTATTAACCCGTTACTCCATTGAAAGAAAAAAAAAGAAATGCTAAAAGAGAAAATTGCAGACTCGGTTTTATTGAGTCTGTTCATAAGTAGTTATTAAAAGTGCAACACTACTCACGTCCCCTAGCTGCGGCTTAAGCAGTATTCAATTTTAAAAACTATTGACATCAAAACTAATGATCCCGAAGGATCCGAAAATATAAAAATACTGGGAATGAAGTACGGGGCAACTTTTTACTGCCGCCACACAAACACTTAACACCTGCTGTTCACATACTTAACACATTTTACACGGCTCATGTCTGATCAGGATCTGCTCTGTTTGCTTATGAAATGATACAATTATAACTGAACAGTTTCTGTCATGGCCAAGCATTCCTTTGTTAATGTGCCATTTTAAAATTAACCTAATTAAAAATAAATGATGTCATTATTTTTCATATTTATGCAGTAAATAGTTATTATGCTACATGTACTACCTACCTGAAATATTGTCAGCTCCTCTTTACAAAAGTTTCGGATTATGAAGTTTTACTTAGTTTCATAAGATGTAATATGTTTTAATCATTCCGGTACATTTTAACCCATTTCCTGTTCACTGTTCATGTAAGAAATAATGAAATCATGAATAACTATAAGCTGTATTTTAATTATATTAACTTTTCAATGGATTTTTGCTAGAATCAGATCTATCTAATAATGTCAAAAGCAAACAGAGCAGACCCAGATCAGACGGCTCCTATAGGAGCCGTTTGATCTGGGTCTACTCTGTTTGCAAATGCGTGAAACACGTTTACATGAGGAAAACGGTTAATCATTTTCTCGATAAAGACGAATACTAACGAATTTGCAAATAGAGTAGACCTAAACCAGACACCTTTATATGAACTGTCTGCGGTACTTGTGTCGTGCCTTAAGCACATTTGGTAATATCTGTGTTTATGTGATACTATAAATCTGATTCTACCGTTTCTGCCATGATCAACATCTCTTTATTCATATCTAAATAAAATTCAGCCAATCAATATTAACCCATTTGATCCCAGTGGATGCTTCCATGTTTATACATTGGATTAGTCCATTTGTTTATAAGGGGTTAACACAGTCATGATTTATTCACGGCCATTAATTAGATATTTTGTTATAACGGCATATAAACAAGGGATTTTTTGTTATATTAGTTGTTGTTTTCAATAATACCAATTCCTGTATTTCAACCCATTTGTTCCCACGATCCTATATATGGGGCATATGCAAACATTGTAGACTCTGATCAGACGCCGCATAACGTGGCGTCTGATCAGAGTCTAGACTAGGAATTTCAATATAAAACAAAACGAAATTGAAAATTTAGGCCAGGCACCACTTAAATGAAAAATTGACTAATCCAATATATAAACATGGAAGAATTCACTGGACACCCATGGGTTAATATTCCGGTTTATCAATTATTGTTGACACTTGCAATGCTTAGCGCGACCTCGCTGTTGACATATGCAATCAGCTCAGACCGTGATGAGACGCCGAGTAGCTCAGACCGTGATGAGACGCCGAGTAGCTCAGACCGTGATGAGATGCCGAGTAGCTCGACGTTTGATGGGGAACAAGGTTGTTTGACATAAACAATTGCACAACTAGGAAATGAGATTTGAATTTGAGCAGAGCCGGATATAATATTTTTTGGCCAGGATAAGGGTTAGAAACCCAGTATTCATAGCATGTTTGATATCAACGGATATGTCAAGTAAATGAAAGTGATAATTTAATTTTGTAAATATGGTCATTATTGTTTAAACTAAAATTAATATTCTTATATCAATTTTTGTATATTACAAGAAATAAGTAAACAAGAGCATGATCTTTGAATTTTCCAGATTTTCCTCTTAAATCTTCCCTTCATATAAACGTTTTTACGCATTTACAAACATAGTAGACCCAGATCAGTGTTTGCTCTGTTTGCTAATGGATGCTGATAGATATGGTTTTTTTAACTTTCTTAAATGGCTACACTGTAAATGGCTTCCATTAACCCATTCACCGCCACAGTCGCGTAAATCCACGACAAATAGTGCAGTCCCAGATCAGACGCCGCCTTTTCAAGGCGGCGTCTGATCAGGGACTTCACTATTTGTCTCAATCTCTAGTTCTATATATGTGCTGTATTCCTTTGAAATTTGCATTTATTTATCTCATTTCCTTATTTTACTGAATGATTTAACAAACTTGGATTGCAGACGACAATTAGAAATTTGGCGCTGAAAGGGTTAAGATGACGCTCGGCCAATTGTATCTTACACATTTACTCCATAAATACGCCTTTTCTACACTTTTGTAAACAGAGTAGACCCAGATCAGACGGCTCCTATATGATATGGTATGCGAACAGTGTAGAACCGTGTCAAATATCCTTTAATCTGTATACTCATGTCAGAAATAAATTAAGTATGAATATTAATTTAGCATAATATTTATAATGGCAAGTGAACATGCTTTGGCCCTGGTAAATATTTTGGATCAGATATATGTTACTCCATTTGCAAACAAACCAGATCCTGATCAGACGGCAGCTCCTATGGGAGCCGTCTGATCAGGGTCTACTCTGTTTGCATTTGGGCATAAAATGCGCATTTATGGAATAAAATGTAAAAAGGTTAGATTATCAGGTAACGGAGTAACAAAACGTGTCAAGATTTATTTTAGCGCATTTTGTAAATTATAAATGCAATATCTTTAATATACACCGTATATGTTATTTCACCTTCTCTTCAAAACATACTATTTCAAAAGTTAACTTTCTGAAATGTTCGAAATTTCATCTGGATCATTACTGCAAAGGCTGTAATAAAAATGACAACAACATATAAAAGGTTTATGTTTCTGAATTAGATGTTGTAATACTATTGTCAACACTGTTTTTCCTACACACCTGTTGATAACCCATTCACCATCCGCTGTTCTCCTTTTCCAATTTTTTTCATTAAACGCGCCACCTGTCTTGCATTTACAAACGGCTTGGATCTAGATGAGACGCCAAGTAACTCGGCGTCTCATCAGGATTCAAGCTGTTTTATATTCTAAAAATAGTTCCGCAAATGTTTGAACGAATCGGTCGTTAATTGTAACTATTTTGGTAGATATAAACTATTCGACACAATAAGGGCTAAGATAAAAAAAAAATGTTAGTAATTAAAAACAATTTATATTTGTCCCATTGCAAAACGATACTGGATTCAAACAATGTATGAATTTAAGTTTATTTCGCAATAGTATGAAAAGGGATTGGCTGAATCGACATTTTAGAGGTCCGATCCAGGAAAATGTCGAGGCTATGGGCGTAGCATCCTTTTTGAGACTACGATCTAAATCGAAACTATTCACGGAATCTCCAAATCAAACGCATGGTATACAGTTGCTGCTAAGCGCCACCGAACCCGTATTTGCAAACAGCTTGGATCCAGATGAGATGCCGAGTTCCTCGGCATCTCATCAGGATCCAATATGTTTGATACTTGGTCAATACTTTATAAAAAAAGTTTAACGAATCAAAAGTAAGTAAAAACATTATAGCAAATCATATTTTGAGAAGATATCATTGTTCTGCAGGTTAAGGGGGAAAGGGACATATGTACAAGTACGATTTGTCAACGTATTTAAACTTCGTGTTTAAATTGGATAGCTTAAAGTGAATGGTATACGATATACACGCTTGGGTAGAAATAGGGGCGGAGCTACGAAAATTAAGAAAGAGTTCAAGCACATGAAGTTAGTTACCCCTGCTGTTGATAAAAATCTGCTGTATCGTTTTGAACATTTCTTTAAGGCGGATAGAATGTGAACCAACCTACTAAACATTATAGATCATTTCGACAAGGTGTGAATCTATTTTTCTCAATGACTTGTGACGAAGTAAGAAAGAAGAATTGGGGGACTGAAGATAAAACTGTTTGCTTTGCATAAGAAAGCTTTGATTTAGATTTAAGCGACATCTTGAACCGAGCGTAATTAAACTGAGGCAGTGAAGAGCTTTAAACTGATAAATATAGTATATTGAGAACTTTGCGTTGAAGGTTTCTGTTGAACACTGGCCGGTTCTTATATAAGTCACTTCGAAAGTGTAAGTATGAGATATCGGAAAGCAAGGTTTTTGTCGTGTAGGAATCGATGACTAGTCTTGAGATACAGTGTCTGCAAATTGGTTGCGCTTTCTGAAATTGAAGCTATTGGGCAATAGTGCTGCGGCACAAAGCCACCAGTACTGTGCACTGTATCAACCTTAGTGTACAAAGGATATTTCCACTGATTAAGCAGAGGGAAAGACTTAATTAGCTGAGGAACTAAACACATTTAATTGTGTCTGCGATTGTGCGATCAAAATACATTTTACATCAATCCTAGGTGTATAAATATATATATTGCTGAGGGGATCGGTGTCGGTGGCCAATAAAAAGTGGGCAAGAAATTAGAGGATTGGATAAAACTATATGTTTTAACGAGCAGTATTCATTTGAGGATACCCGTAATAAAGGCTGGACAGAAAGGGATTTGTTTGGAATGTGGGATTTTTAACAGACACTGTGTGATTCACTTCGGACAGGCTATTTGAATTTGTTCATTTGAAGGTGGTTTTAAAAATAAATTTCATTCATATATATGGAGCCTACCAGGCATTTTAAACCTTAACCCGCTGTCCAAAACATAATGTCTGCTCAAAAATGGATCTGGTGCAATTTTGACTACTTCCGATGTGATCAAACTTTTGGGAAAACTATCACTTGGATCCTGATGAGACGCCGAGTTACTCGGCGTCTCATCTGGATCAAAGCTGTTTGCAAACACGAGTCGAAGTCGTGCTTAGCGGGATAAGGGTTGATGCATTAAATGAGACTTAATAACTAGTCAGTCGCTGAAAACTAAAATGTCAATTTTCCAGAACACAAGAAAAATCAAACATACATTTATATATATATTGTTTCTAGATTGCTAACCGTTCTAGACGATAATACATTGATACTTCATACTAAAATATCAAAGTGGATATCATAAATAGTATAATCAACTAAATAATAAAAGAAATACTTACGCATGAATATCCATGTAAGAAATAATGACACCAGCAATATTAATCAGCTGATTGGTTTATATATGAACACAGGGGTGTGCATCTTAGGCAGAAAATGAAGACTCACATCTATATAATTCCATAGGCAAACAGAGCAGACCCTGGTCATGCGGCTCATACAGGAGCCGTCTGACCAGGGTCTACTCTATTTGCAAAGGCGTGAAATGGCGTTTATATGAGGGAGAGGGTTGGAGACGTCAATGTAGGCTTAAGTGATGTTCGTCACCATCTTACGCAGTCAATACAAATGTTTTGGTCAGCTTGTTGGTACTTGTACAGAAGAGCCCCATCTAAACCACCTACTTAATGACTAATGCAGGTGGTTGCTTAATGCAGGGAGAAAATAATGCAGTAAGCTCCCTGCAGGAGCTTTCTGCATTACTTTCGTCCTGCATTAATCTACAATCTGCTTTATGACCTGGAATTAGATATGTTTTTCGGTATTTTGGTTTAGAAGGGGTTTACTGTATATTTCAGTCAAACCACGTGTACAGGACAGCCCAGGTGGAGTTTCGTTGAGTTCAAGTCTCTACTCAGAAACGGGAAATGTTTTATTTGTTTCCAAACACACTATCGAATTGTTTTGTGAAAAGATCTTAGATCATACCTCATAAAAGTGGCCTAAGAGATCAAGAGCCAGTATTAGAATCGCAACTGGGAAGAATTATCGACTAAATAGTCATATTGTTCCTGGTATATTACTACTGCAGAACGTAGGTCTGGGAGGATCACTCCGTCCTAATTTTTTAGCACCTTTGATTGGAGTGCACCCTATGAACGAGAAGTGTTGGCGGACCACCTTAGAGACTGGCTGATTTGAAACGAAAACTACCCAAGCTATATATGTGCTACTTTTATGTGATCTGGGGGAAATGTTAAAATAGGAGGAATGATTTTACGTTTATTTCCATAAAGTGCCTTTTTAAGATAAAATATAAAATGTTATTTCCCGTACTACCACAACCACGTGATATATAACAGATATTACAAAGCAAACGCTTTTGAGGGAAATATAAGTGTGAGAAAATACTAAGTTATAAAACGATTGGCGACGATACCGGGCAGTCAGATGTCCGTCAGCGGAACCCCTTTTTCGGTGACACGAAGGGACCTCGAGGGATCATGAGAGTGGTGACGCTATACCTTCTTCTGTCACTCTTACAGCTTTCGTGTGGCAAAAAGAGACAGCACAAGGGCACCCAGTGGTGGTAGGTGATCAGTCTCGTCATTTATGTTTTCTTTCTATCTACAGTAAAATATCTCTACATCGAACTATTCAATGATTATAAAACACGTGGTAGCTTAATGCTGGAACTTTGTACAGAAAACATATCTATCTATTTATATGTCTCTCTCTCTATCTCTCTCTATATCTATCTATCTATCTATCTATCTATCTATCTATCTATCTATCTATCTATCTATCTATCTATCTATCTATCTATCTATCTATCTATCTATCTATCTATCTATCTATCTATCTATCTATCTATCTATCTATCTATCTATCTATATATATATATATCTATCTATCTACCTATCTATCCATCCATCTATCCATCTATCTATCTGCATATTTATTCAACTGTCTATCTATCCAATTGAACGATGGATCCTAGCCCACTATCAATCAGTTGATCGATTTATCTAATCATATAACTATCACGTTTCGTATAGATTTGTGTGCATTTTATCACTGTACCAATTTGTATCATGAGTCGCTGTCTGTCTGTCTGTCTGTCTGTCTGTCTATTAACCACTTACCTGATAGAGATGTCGTTTTATCGCGTTTGCATACAGAGTAGACTCGTATCGGACGTGTCCTACAGCCCTTTCCATGTTCTATAATTATTCCAAAGTTCAAAACCTACTGAATGTTCATAGACAAAATAGTTATTATGAAATATGGAAGGCGGGCCAATGTAGCCATATAATAAACTAAAGGAAGAGATCTATAAAATTCCATCAGCAAACAGAGCAGACCCTGATCAGACGGTTCCTATAGGAGCCGTCTGATCAGGGTCTACTCTGTTTGCAACTACGTGAAAACACGATTATATGAGGGAAAGGGATAAGAACCGTCTGATCAGCGTCTACTCTCTGATTATGGAATAATATAGATCTGATTCTGCAGTTTCTGCAAAACTAGGTTATACCATATATATAAAGCCATCTCATTAATAGTCATTGTTTCCTACATGTATGATATTCAATCCAAAGATTAAGTCTTAAGGTTAAATGCTATAAACAATGAGGATTCTTTCGACTAGTTCTAACTTTTAGGGGGGGGGTGACAAAATGGTGCTTTTTTAATCTGAAATATTACCGAACATCAGGAGCTGTTTATATACTACAGTAAAACCTCTCTATAACGACCACTAAATTACATCAATTATTTTATGTTAAAGGAAGGTGGATGCTTAAAGCAAGGTGAAAGTAAAACAGAACGCTCCTATAGGAGCGTTCTGTTTTACTTTCATTTTGCTTTAAGCAACTACCTGCCCAAAATAGCCACTAATGAACACAATTTAGTGGTTTTTATAAAGAGGTTTTACTGTATGTAACGCATAGATTAATAAAATACACGTTCTGTGTACATTCAAATCCAAATAGCTTAGTAACTAAAATTAAGTGAAATTCGAATCAATATTCGTTTGTGCTTGAGAACTGAGGGCATGAACACAGAGCAGAACCCATTCCCTTTAAGTGGCGCATGTTGGTGCCTCTGTAAAAATTACATTTTGAAACAATTGTGATAAATAGAGCATTAATTTTGCTCCCATGGAGCAAATGCTCTATTTACCACATTAGTTTCAAAACTGCACAACTCTAAAAAAAATCCTTTTCTCTAGTAAATGCTCCTTTTCGGTAGATTTATTCAAAGAGGTTGGGTCATAAAATAGCCTTGTATCCATGTATTAACCCTTTCCTCCATAAATACGCCTTTCTACGCCTCTGTAATAACCACTTCTTGAAACCATTGTGATAAATAGAGCATTTCCTCCTATAGGAGCAAATGCTCTATTTATCACAATGGTTTCAAACTACAAAATTTTACTTTTTTCTAGTAAATGCTCATTTTTGGTAGATTCATTCAAAGAGGTCAGGTCTAAAAAAAAAGCTATGGAGGAAAGGGTTAAGAAACCACCTGTTATTTAAGATTTCCGTGTTCAATCAATATAAAATCGCTTTAAGACAGGTTCTACTGAAAATCAAAGAACCTGGCATGTATACCTTTATTATGATATTTGAGTCATCGACATCAGATGATGACGTCATGAAGTCAGGGGAAAAGACACAATACGTAAAGATAAGGAATCTAACGGTTTATCAGATTAAACGAACTAAACGATACAAAGTTTGGAATCTAATTAGACTGGTGATGCCAAGTTGCCGAAAAAGTAAAACCCTTTGAACTAGAACTTTAGTCAAGAATCAGTTAGATCGTTTTAGGCAGGTGGCTGCTTAATACTGGATGCAATTCATGCAGAAAGCTCCTCTAGAGTTTCTGCATGACTTTCAACCTGCATTCAGCTGCAACTTGGCTAAAATTAAAGACTTGCATTGATACTAATTTGATATTTCGGTTTGGAGGGGCTTATTTAGGCCGAGTGGTCACTTTTAGTTCGTCGATTGCATGGTCACACTTCGTTCGTCGGTTATGTAGACTGAATGGTCACCTTTAGTTCAACGATAACGTAGATTGTATTGTAACCTTTAGTTCGTCTGTTACGAGGGAAGTATGGTCACCTTTAGTTTGTCAGTTTTGTAAACTTACGATCACCTTTAGTTCGTCGGTTACGATGGATGTACAGTACATTCGCCTTTAGTTAGTCGGTAACCTTGGCTGTACTGAAAGCTTTAGTTCGTCGGTTACGAGGGATTTATGGTCACCTTTAGTTTGTCAGTTTTCTAAACTTACGATCACCTTTAGTTCGTCGGTTACGATGGATGTACAGTACATTCGCCTTTAGTTAGTCGGTAACCTTGGCTGTACTTGAAGCTTTAGTTCGTCCTTTACGTAGGCTGTACAGTCGTCTTTAGTTAGCTGGTTACGTTGGCCGTACGATCACCTTTAGTTCGTCAGCTACGTAGGATGTACGACCACCAACAGTTCATATGTTACGTAGGTTGTCTGGACAACTTTTATTCGTCAGTGACGTTGACTGTACGGTCGTTGTGTGGTCATTTTAGTTAGTTTGTCGCGTAGAATGTGTGGTCATATTTAGTTCGTTTGTTATGTAGGCTGTACGATCACCTTTAGTTCGTCGGTTGCGCAGTCTATGTGGTCACTTAGTCCATTGGTTACGTAGGATACACTGTCACTTTTAGATTGTTTATTATATTGGTTGTACGGCCACATTTAGAATGGCATCTGGGTCCAGGGTTATCAAACCTCTGAGTCTGAGTCTGATATCATTCTCAAGTATCTGATTGGTCAGATACTTAAAAATAATCTCGGACTCAAACAAAATGTTTTATAACATCGGGGCCTCGAATCTGATTCAGAGGATCTCTTTGTCTCGTCATAAATCCAAAACTGTTGACAACCATACAATGTTCTTTTTAATGAAGGTCGATTATTTTCTCAGTGACTTTAACCCCTTGTCTCGTGAATATCCTTGTAAAATAAAATGACATCATGAATATTATTTAGATGACTATTTATGATGACAAATGGACACGGGAAATATTGACCATTGCAGATACTGTAAAAGCAGATTCATATACAGTAAAACCCCGCTAATGAGAGTACCTAAAAGAGGTACATGTATACCTCTGGGTGCTAGATGCAGGTAGTAGCTTAATGCAGGACAAAAGTAACTTAGAAAGCTCCTAGAGGAGCTGCATTACTTTTGTCATGCATTAAGCAACCACCTGCTTATAAAGACACATATGTCTATTCATTAAGTGGTCGCATTAGATGAGTTCTACTGTATTCAATTCGCATACAGGGCTGACCCTAATCAGGCGGCTCCTATATAGGAACAGAGCTTTATCTACTCTGATTGCAAAGATAGCAATCTGATCAATTCTTAACCCATTTACACCTGTGATATTTAAAGTAATACACAGGTGAACAGTGTAGACCATGATCAGAGGAATCCTGATTGAGTCCATTGATCATGCTATCCTAAGCTACATGTATGCCAAAGGCTAACATCAGAATACATTTTGCAGGATACCATTACATTACATTATACACAAATATGCCCCAACACTCAATATTTGACTGATACAATATACACGTAAATGACTTAGCCCTTTATGTAATTAATAGTCTTGTAAGAAATGCAGTAAATCCCCTCTAAACCGGACGTTAAAATTCGGTATTAATATCGGTCATGGAGATAGGTGGCAGTTTAAGGCAGCGTCCTCTAGGAGTTTTCTGCGTGACTTCCACCCTGCATTAAGCAGCTTTACCTGCCTAAACGTATCTAAATTCTTCTCTACTAGAATTCCGGTTTGGAGGGACTTTATTGTAATGACATAATGAATATTTATTGGTATTATAATGATGGAACAGTGAATATTAATTAATTGAAGTTTTATAATTAAATTACATTTTAAACAGGGTACAAAATGTAGAAATGCATTTTCTTGTTATTTCATAACTAAACAGAGTAGGCCAGGATCTGGGTCTACTCTGTTTGTCAAGGTATGAAACGGCGTATGTATGGAGTAAATTATTAACCTTTTCATTCGTATAAAGGTATGTTCACGCATTTGCAAACAGAGTAGACCCAGATCAGACGGCTCCTATAGGAGCCGTCTGATCAGGGTCTGCTCTGTTTGCTTGTGCATGGAATTCAATATATCTGTTTCATTAGTTTCTAAAATGGCTACAATGTTCCACCTTCCATATTTCATTATAAGTGTTTTGTTCATGAATATTCAGTAGGTATTGAAATTTGGAATAAATATAGAACGGGGACAGGATTAAAGGGAATGGCAGGATACTTGTGTATGTCGGTGAAAACTAAATTAGTTACAAACGGTGGACATTATATCTAAATGTGATATCTTTGCTGACAGCTTATCACTCACAAGTACCGCGAACATATTTGGACAAATTTTATCTTGTATTAAACCACATTAGTAGGTTTACTCGTGTTTAGTATAGCAATACTTTGACCACAAACTACCGCAAAAATTGTTTGAATTTTTTAAAATAGATGTTAAATTTTCACTGAAAAGCTCGGATGGTCTGTCTATACGGACCTTGGCCCTTTGTGATTACCTATTGAAATAGTTAGGATCCAGATTGGACGTCTAGCAATTCGGCGTCTCATTGGAATATAACAATGATAATCTGACAGTGTGGGCTTTTGTAACATAACTGGAGAAAAGGGTTTTTGTTCAGAATTAAAGCCAACTGTATCTTATTTTAGATGGCAATAACTTTTAATTTATGTTTCTTATTGAACTTCTCTGAATACAGTGAGCCCCTCTAATCGGATACCTAAGGAGACACGTGGCTTCTTATTGCAGGGTGGAAGTCATGCAGAGAACTATAGAAGGAGCTTTCTTCATGGCTCTCATCCTGCATTCATCGGCTACTTATATTAACCCTTTCCCTCATAATAAACGCCTTTTACGCACTTGCAATCAGAGAAGACCCAGATCAGACAGCTCCTATAGGAGCCGTCTGATCAGGGTCTGTTCCGTTTGCTTTTGACATGATAAATATCTGATTCTACAGTTTTTGTCAAGGTGAAAAATGTCCTAGAAACGTTAACATTTTAAAATTTCAGCTAATAAATAGTCATTATGTCATGATTTCTTGGAATATTGATCAAGGAAAATGTTAATGACCGTTTTTTTTCGTTGCATGCAGAATACATGTATGTTTGTATGGTGATGAGCTGTTATGCTTAAACCGAAATAAACAATATGTTATGTAAAATAATAAACAATATGTTAATAATACATAGTACGATTGTTTTAATTAGCGAGGTGTGACTGTATGTATTTAAACCCTTTCCTCCATATGCTATTTTTAGACATAACCTCCTTTGAATCAATCTACCGAAAAGGAGCTTTTACTAGAGAAAAGGACAAGTTTAGAATTGTGTAGTTTTGAAACCTTTGTTATAAATTGAACATTTGCTCCTATTTATCACAATGGTTTCATAAAGTGACTTTTACAGAGGCGTAGAAAGGTGTATTTATTAAGGAAAGGGTTATAGGAAACTAAATTTCCATTTTTAACAATGTGTCTGCAAGAATTATATTGCCGATGTGACATTTGGAAAATAATTTGTTTTAGCAAGTTGTGCAAACCCCAATAAGAAGATTTCCTCTGTTCTGAATCTACACGTTTTGTTTATGTGCCCTCTATAGGGTAGCTAGGCACAAAGGGGTTGAGTTTGTCTGTTATGTCGATATTATACAGCCTTTACTGGTATCCGATTGGAATTAACTTATGTGAATGTTCAAAAGGCGTCAAAAGGCTTCTCTGCCAGGCAAAGGGATGACAAAACAAATATGTCATGGATTAATAATTGAAAATTAATGATTTCGAATAAACCAAGTCTGAAAAGATTCGCTTGCAAACAAAAATACAGAAATGAAATAATTTATATATTTTGATATCGGAGTAAGAATCTTATGAAACTCGTTTTTGTTTTCGACATTACAAATTCGTTTTAAAAGCTTTTCAACTCAACGAGCTATATCTAACCCTTTAACCCATTCCCTCATAGGCTATCTTTAGATCCAATCTCTTTGAATAATTCTACCGAAAAGAAATATTAGCTAGAGAAAAGAAACATTTTAGAATTTTGTAGTTTTGAAACCATCGTGATAAATAGAGCATTTACTCCTAAGGAGCAAATGCTCCATTTATCATAATGGTTTCAAAAAAAGTGACTTTTACAAAGACGTCAAAAAGCGTCAAGAAGGGGAGAATGGGTTAAACTAATAGATAAATATGTTGATAAACAGAGTAGACTCTAACACTCAGACAGTAGGGGACCACCTGATCTGGGTTTTGGGTATGGAACAAAAAAGGTCTCATTCTGCAGTTTCTACTATCATAGTAAGAATGTTCCTTGGTTCATATAGAGAGGATATAAAGTCAGCTAATGAATATTTATACTTCCATTAATTCGTACTTGAATATTCATGAGGTAAACGGCTAACTCATTCCCTCCTAGACTATATTTAGATCCAACCTCTTTGAAAACCTCTACCGAAAAGATCATTTTCTGGAGAAACGGAAACTTTTAGAATTGTTTAGTTTTTAAACCATTTTGATAAATAGAGCATTTGCTCCATAGGAGCAAATGCTCTATTTATCACAATGGTTTCAAGATGTGACTTTTACAAGGCTGCCAAAAAGCGTCACTACGAGGATATGTGTTAAAAGATATGATTTTATGAAATCATTGTATTTCAAAATATTTCAAAACGTGTAATGTGGATCATAAAATTCAATCTAAGGCGAACATAATTTTTATTTTGTTATTTTGACTAGTGGTAAATAATTTTAAAACTCTTAAGAATATTATCACCGATGTTATCCATGTCCACGAGTGAACTGGAATTTACAAAAAATGTAGGCCAAATCGGAGAGCCCTTAGTAGAACCGTTTGAATCTGCACGGTTTGTCATTCTAAGGCGAATTATATATTTATTTGGACCATATAATCCAGCACTGATTCGGATTTCATTGTTAAAAATGATCATTATTAAATGAACGAGGGATCTCTTCGGGTAATTCCGTAAAGTAAGTATGGGTCCAGAACCGGTTGGTTGTTTGTTTTTTGTAAACACTTGCTGAGGCCAGTGATTGTTGATGACGGGTGACATGATGGCCACTCATAAACTATTCAAAATATATATTACTTATTTTTCTACAATTTGTTCGAGAATATAAATTAAACCAACCTTAAGGAGAAATCTAACAATAGAAAACATTTCTCATCAATATGATTATTGCCACAGTAAAATATCTCTAAACCGGATTTTCAAATAACTATAAAATAAAAAAAATAAGCGATTGTAGAGATAGTTTCCAGCTTAATGCTGGATAAAAGTCATGCAGAAAGCTCCCTTTAGGGAGCTTTCTGCATGACTTTCATCCTGCATTAAGTATCCACCAGTGTAAAGCGATCAAAATTATTTTTTTACTAAAAGTCCGCTTCAGGCGGGTGAAACAGTATTCCAATGTCGCATTGGTAGATGCTGTTTTAATGTTAACTCTTGTCCCGCTAATCGCTACCTGACTCGCATTTACAAACAGCTTGGATCCAGATGAGACGCCGAGTAACTCGGCGTCTCATCAGGATCCAAGCTGTTTGACACTCGGTCAATAGTTTCCCTAAATCTTGATCGAATCGGAAGTAGTCAAAATTGTACTAGGTCCAAATTTGAGTCGACTTTATTTTTATTCGCAGTGGTATAAAAGTAAAAGTGTTTAAAATTGCGTAACGTATTCTTGATCGCATTCAATACTCAGGTCTGATATCATCAGGAAATCAAATTGACAAAAACATGAAAATTGATTGATTTAACTGAAAAACTGAATCATTTTCTTCATCATACAATGAAAGTGTATTTACCTCTTTGCCTGCTAGCTGTGGATTACCTATGCAGACAGCTTTTAGTACAGGTGAGACGCCGAGTTAACGCCGAGAAACTCGGCGTCTCTTCAGGATCCAAATTTGTCGACACTCCGTTTGCAACTTTTAAGAATAACTTTCAGAATTAGAGCAGATTATAAAATTATTTTTGCAGATTATTGCAAAGCGTGCATAATTGACTCTTATCCTGCTTTTCTCGACCGACCTCGACCTAACAGCGTGGGTCCAGATGAGACCACGAATAAATCATCTTTGAAACTATTCCAACAGTTTCCTTAACAGTAAAAATGGTAACTTGTCAGGATTTTAGAAGTTTGTATTTGTTCAGCCTGAGAAGGGATATCACGGAACGTAGCATGATAATGTAAAACAGTAATTGAGTAAAACCGAGTAACTTATGATATCATTCGAATGAACATTTTCTCCATAAAATCGTCAAATCTTGAAATCGAATTTGCAATCACATTATTAAATGTTATAAACAGTTTTTTCTCGATATCAAATAAAAAAAAATATAAAGCCAGGTTAATCACGTATGTCGTTAGCTCTTACGCCGCTATCCGAGACATGACTCGCATTTGCAAACGGCTTGGATCCAGATGAGACGCCGAGTAACTCGGCGTCTCATCAGGATCCAAGCTGTTTGACACACGGTCAATAGCTTCTCAAAAGCTTGGTTGAATCGGAAGTGTTAAAACTGCACTATATCAACATTTGAGCAGACATTATTTTTGTCACATCGGTGTAATGGTTAATGATGTCGTATTGCTTGCTTGGTGAATCATCGAGAATAGTAACATGGAAATGGTTTCAAAATGACTAATTTTGGGTGGAAAATTCATGGAAAACATATGAAAGTCTAATGATATAAATGAATCAATCGATCCTCAAAACATTTATGATTTTTAAGATATTTTCAAACAGTTTTAGATATTCTTATTTCATAAGTATTACAAAGTTACTACTTCTATAACAGCAACATCAACAACAACAACAACAACTACTACTACTAGTACTACTACTACTACTAATAATAATAATATTGCTACTACTATACTACCACTACTACTACTACTACTACTACTACTACTACTACTACTACTACTACTACTACTACTACTACTACTCTACTACTACTACTACTACTACTACTACTACTACTACTACTACTACTACTACTACTACTACCACTACTACTACTACTACTACTGCTACTCCTATAACTATTGCTACTACCCAACTACTACTACTACCACTACTACTATTGCTACTACTACTACTACTATTGCTACTACTACTACCACTACTACTATTGCTACTACTACTACTACTACTACCACTACTACTACTACTACTACTACTACTACTACTACTACTACTACTACTACTACTACTACCTACTACTACTACTATTATTACTACTACTACTACTACTATACTACTACTATTATTACTACTACTACTACTACTACTACTACTACTACTTCTACTACTACTACTACTACTACTACTACTACTACTACTACCCAACTACTACTACCACTACTACTATTGCTACTACTACTACTACTACCACTACTACTACTACTACTACTACTACTACTACTACTACTACTACTACTACTACTACTACTACTACTACTACTATTACCACTACTACTATTACTACTACTACTACTACTGCTACTACCCAACTACTACTACCACTACTACTATTGCTACTACTACTACTACCACTACTACTACTACTACTACTACTACTACTACTACTACTACTACTACTACTACTACTACTACTACTACTACTACTACTACTTCTACTACTACTACTACTACTACTACTACTACTACTACTACTACTACTACTACTACTACTACTACTACTACTACTACTACTTCTACTACTACTACTACTACTACTACCTACCTACCTACCTACTACTACTACTACTACTACCACTACTACTACTACTACTACTACTACTACTACTACTACTATTGTCGAACCTATTTCTACATCCAGATATCTAGATAAATTGCGTATTCATTTTTCTCACAACTAACCTATGACTGCATAAGCTATGTTTAGACCAGACTGTAAACAGTAATTAAGGATATGAAATTTACACCCAATAGTCATCTTATTGCATTTGCTCTTATCAGTTAGCCCGGGGGTGATTGTAGACACGCCCACTAACTGGGGTTAATGAGTGTTTCTTTCACTGGTGTACTTTTAATGTGATCTTTACGTTCAACTGATATCTAGTTTACCCTAGCCTGCTATAAAAATTATTTCTGCTTAATCTTTGATATGTTACAATTTTCGTTTTAACCCTTTCCCTGCTCTATATTTATTTCAAATTTCGGATATGTACTGAATATTCATAAAAAATAGTTATAATGTATTATGGAAGATGAACCATTGAAACCATTTTAGAAAGTAAAGAAACTGATCTATCAAATTCCATTGGCAAACAGAGCAGACCCTGACCAGACGGCTCCTATAGGAGCCGTCTGATCTGGGTCTACTCTGCTTGAAAATGCGCGAAACACGCTTATATGAAGGAAAGGGTTAACTATTTTGATAGATAATCACAAAGGGCCAATGTCCGTATATTAACCCATTTGCTCTCACGATCCCATATATGGGACCTAGGCAAACAGTGTAGACTCTGATCAAACGTCGCATAATGCGGCGTCTGATCAGAGTATACACTATTTGCTGATAGGAATTTCAATATAAAACAAAACGGAATTGAATATTTAGGCCAGGCACCCCTTAGATAAAAAATGGACTAATCCAATATATAAACATGGAAGAATCCACTGGAAGCAAATGGGTTAAGGAAAGGGTTAACTTCTGATTTGTTCAAGCTTTAGAGATACTATTGACCGAGTGTCAAACAGTTTAAATCCTGATGAGACGTAGATTAACTTAGCGTCTCATCTGGATCCAAGCTGTTTGCAAATACGGGTTTAGTCGCGCTTAGTAGGCAAAGAGTTAAGAAAGTTCAATCCAGCTCTGTGTTTCTAATGCATACATCTACATCTAGGAGTACTCCGTTGCATCATTTCTTTTTGTAATGTCTAGGGTATGGTGTGAGAAACACTCTTTATTAAACCGTTTATCTCATTAATATTCATGTAAGAAATAAAAGAGCTCAAGATAAGATGTGTAAGTTAAAATAGTTTCAAGTTTAACTTCTTTATTTCTCCAGCAAACCCTATCTTTTGACCAATCTTTAGAAACGTCTCTTCAAGACGATTCTAAAGAGTGGTCACACGATAGGTTTTGATGGAGAAATGACAATTTTAGTATTTGAGTACGCACCATTACATGTAGCTCTGAAAAATGACTTTATAAATATTTATTAACCGGGGTTTAATAACAATATATGAACAAATAGTGTGCTGGCCATTACAGAAACTGTAGAACAACTCCATATAAATGAATAAGCACGCATAGCCAGACAGTCCGTACACGAGCCTCTGGTCTTGGTCTACTCTATTTGAAAATACGTCGCTAACATCGATAGACAAGTTCTAAACCATTCTCTTCTACTTCTTTTCTTTCCAAATATATAACCAAAGCCCTTATCAGGCTATCCGCAACCTGATTCGCATTTGCAAACAGCTTGGATCCTGATGAGATGCTGAGTAACTCGGCGTCTCATCAGGATCCAAGCTGTTTGACACTCGGTCAATAGTTTCTCAAAAGCTTGATCGAACCGGAAGTAGTCAAAATTGCACCAGATCCAAATTTTGGCTGGCGTTATATTTTCATCACGGGGCAAGAGTTAATGCACATCTCAAAAGATCGGCTGTAGAGTAAAACCTCTCTATAACGGCCTCTAAATTGTGTTAATTAGTTGGTATTTAGAGCCGGTGCCTGCTTAAAGCAAGGTGAAAGTATAACAGATCGCTCGTATAGGAGCGTTCTGTTTTACTTTCATCTTGTTTTAAGCAGCCATCTGCCTTTAACACAAACTACTTGATGTAATTTAGTGGCCGATATAGAGAGGTTTTACTGTATTCTAATATTAACGAAACTTTGGGGGGTTGAGTTCAAATTCCATCGGATTGTTTGTCACGTGACGGAGTTACGCAGATATACTTGATCAGCTGATTTGATTTGACAGTCTTAATTGAAATAAACACAATTGACCATGCCTCCATTGAGACTAATTAATTTATCACTGCTCGTTAAAGACAAAACCGAAGTGTCGGTATCGGTGATCACAATCTTATAATGTTTCACATGCAGCATAAATTATAAACACGTCAAAAAGCCTAAAGTCATTCTGAATAGTACATGTAGATAGAACAAATGTACACAATAAACAAATCGTCTGTAAACGTTTACACTGTTATGTAAAAGTACTCGTTAACCCTTTACTCCATAAATACCCAAATTTCGACTTTGCAAACAGAGAAGACCCAGACCAGACGGCTCCTATCTAGGAGCCGTCTGATCAGGGTCTGCTCTGTGTGCTTATGCTATAATATGGATATCGAGGGCTTGGTGCATAACTATTGTAACTTCGTTACAATAGTTTTGCACCAAGCCCTCGAATTATGATTCCACACTTTCTGCCATGGCCAAAACTTGCTGTGCCCATGTGATATTATAAAAGTTAATGTCGTTAATACCCATGACGTCATTATTTCTTACATAAATGGAGTAAAGGGTTAAATCTACTTGTATTTGAACAGGATACAGTCCATTGCTCATTTCAGGAACAATGTTTGCTATTCAATAAATAAACCCATAGAACTTTAATAACAAGAAGTACACCTAAGCATGCTAACCGTTATACCATTATTACTTTCTTTAACCCTTTCGCTGCCAATGCCGGATCTGTGATTAACTATGCAAACAGTTTGGATCCAGATGAGACGCGGAGTAACTCGGCGTCTCATCAGGATCCAAACTGGTTGTTACTGTTACTAGGTTTTTGAAACAAAAATGAAGAACATCAAAAGAATGAAAAATTGTAGCAGACGACTAAGTTAGCAGACGACAGTTTGGCAGCGAAAGAGTTTAAACCCTTTGTAAACAGAGTATACCTAGATCAGATAGCCCCCGTGGGAGCTGTCTGATCAGGATCTGCCCTTTTGCTCATGGAATGAAATAGATCTGATTATACTTTTTTCTGTCTTGCTTGGCTGAATATTTTGTGTTCGAATGCCATTATAATCAGTATTCAGTATTCATGATGTCATTATTTCTTACATGACTATTCATGTGTGTCTATGTCGCTATTGAGGAGCAAGACTTAACCATTCATCTCATGAATATTTATGCCTCCGCCCATCATGAATGTTAATTATTATTAATTTTATAGAAATAGTATAAAATAAAGACATTTATTGTCATGACAAATAGAAGATAATCTGAAAAAAGGAAACATATAAGCAAACAGAGCAGACCCTGGTCAGACAGCTTCTGTTGGAACCGTATATCATAGATCTTTGAAACAAGGAAAGCGTTAAGACATAGAAGCATGAAAACACACACGAGACAATACGAGACCATCTGGGTCGCATTGTCTGATTCTTTGTACTTTTATAAACTAGTTTTATTTAGTCATGAAGATAGTATCGGAACCGAGTGAGACTAGGTTAGGACCGTTGCATTATCACCTACAGTAGAAACCCTCTTAACCGATTACCTCATAGGCTATATTTAGATACAATCTCTTTGAATAAATCTACCTAAAAGGAGCATTAACTAGAGAAAAGGAAAATGTAGTTTGAAACCATTGTGATAAATAGAGCATTTGCTCCTATAGGAGCAAATGCTCTATTTATCACAATGGTTTCACAAAATGACTTTTACAGAGTCGTCAAAAGTCGTCAATATGAGGGAATGGGTTAAGCGGTCGTTCGTATTACATATGTCTTTAAAAGCAGGTGGTTGCTTAATGCAAGGCGAAAGTAATGTAGAAAGCTTCTACAGGAGCATAAAAGCTACCACCTGCATCTACGACCCAACATTATACCCTTGTTTTGGTCGTCGTATTAGAGGGATACTTTTATTGTAACTTTTGGAAGGACTGAACTTTTAGTTCGAGTTATCCCGAAGTTCGAGTTATCCGTGTTCGAGATATCGAAGTTTAACTGTACGATAATAGTATGAGTATTTATGGGTACGAATTAGGCGTGATTGTAACATAGATGAGTTGTCACGTCCTGTGTCAGGAAAGAACAAATACAGAAATTTATAAACAACCCAATTAGTACTGCAGCCATACCAGCCGCCAGTCCAATGTCGTTTTCTACATTCAGACAGACTTGCACTGGTGTAACGTGTTTTAGGTGAATTTAAACCCAAATATTTGCACATTTTCGTATATTGTAAATATCCGTGATACATTAAAACCTTGTATTAGCCGACCAGTCAAAGGATGTCACATTTGGGGACGTTTATGCAGGAGGTTTGTTTTATCCATTACACCATAGACTATTTTTGGACCCAATCTGTTTTAAAAATTCTACCGAAAAGAAGCCTTTACGAGAAAAAGGAAAGGTTTCAAAAATGTGACTTTAACAGGGGCGTCAAAAAGCGTCAATATTAAGACATTGGATATATCACGCCCAGAGTGAAGCAAAAGCTTTGTGCTTCGTGTTTGTCCTATATTAAGACTTATACCGATTGATTCAGGGACTAACCCGGTTTAAAAATACATCGACTCTTAATAGTATCTCGCTCTATGTGACCTGACACTTATTTATAAACAGCTTGGATTCAGATGAGGCGCCGAGTATCTCGGCACCTTACAATGATCCAAGTTGTTCGAGACTCGGTTAATACTTTTTTCAAACGTTTTAGCGAATCGTATGTGAACCCTCATTATTACGACATTCGTTGCAGTGGCACACTCGTTACATCGGCAGTGTGCATTGAAGCAATAATACCGTTAAGTCTTTGAAACATCCTCTGAATAAATAGGTACAATGTCAGTAAGACAGGCGATCGCTGAATGCAGAACACACTCCTTTTGGGAGCTTTTTGTTCTTCTTGTATTCTGCATTAAGCGTTAACCTGTTGATACAAGTTTAAAACTTTCCATATGGTACGTTTTATATTTAAACTCGTTATAACGGCAACCTCGTTATACCAGCACAATGTCTGAAAACTAACACCTCTGTTGTAATGAGGGTTCACTGTGGTTCACACTGTAGCAGATGAACAGTATGAACAGTCAGAATTTTACTAGAAGAGTTGGGATTAATCATTTATTCCATGAATATTCCTGTAAGAACTAATGGCATCATGAATAAAAATTAGATTAATTGTTAAGATAAGATAAGATAATAGCTTATTTTCATCCCTCAGACTAGCAAGTCCATGAAGCATGTAATACAAGCAGACAGTGATAATAGTGAGGACACATTGTGCGGAGAAGATGCAAGCAAACAAAAAACAATGAACATTATGATTTTAGCGACATTGAATCAAAAGTACACATCACTATCACCATTATCATAATTTAATTTCCTGAAAGCAAATATAATTGTCAAATTGTGTGATATCATAATGGTACATGTATACAGGATTTTTTGGCCACGGCAGAGACTGTGGAATCATATCTTCATTATATCATAAGCAGACAGAGATACCCTTATTAGAGGGATTCTATAGGAGCCGTCTTATTTGTGTCTACCCTTGTTATAAAGGTGTAGTAAAATGTTAACCCGTTCACCGCCGAAGACGCATAAATGCACCACGACAATTAGTGCAGTCCCAGATCAGACGCCGCCTTTTCAAGCGGCGCCTGATCAGGGACTTCACTTTTTCTCTAAAACTCTATTTCTATATGTATTTGCTTTATTCCTTTGACATTCGCATTTATTTATCTCATTTCCTTATTTTACCAAATGATTTTGGTTTGCAGACGACAAGTAGAAATTTGGCGTCGAAAGGGTTAAGTATAATGCATACTACGTTAAAGTCACTGAATATTTTCATTATAAACTTTTCCTGTAGTAATACGCTGTGGTTTTCATGAATAATGTATAGTGTTTCAAATAAAATATGTTTAACTAATTAAACTAAATTTTACAAAAGAATAAATTGAGCCGTACTATACTTAAAGCAAACCAATTTCCGCTATTCTTTTACCTTAGATATACCAGTTTTGACACCTTTGTATACAGAATAGACCCGCATCAGACGGATCCTGAAAGATCTGCCTTATCAGGGTCTGCTGTTTGCTTACGAAATAATACAACTCTGATTCATCAGAATCAGTCATGGCCAATACAAACCCAGTGTATATGTACCATTGTGAAACTTTAGCTTATATTTGATGATGTCATTATTTTTAAATGAATATTTATGACGTACATTAAAGGATGCAGATATGAAGTAACGGATTATTGTAAGTCGAACGTAAGACACCGCGATGGAGCGGTCTGTATATTGTTGCATTGCATTAACACATTACCTCATAGGCCATTTGTAGATACAACCTCTTTGAATAAATCTACCGAAAAGGAGCATTAACTAGAGAAAAGGAAAATTTTAGAATTCTGTAGTTTGAAACCATTGTGACAAATAGAGCATTTGCTCCTATAGGAGCAAATGCTCTATTTATCACAATGGTTTCACAAAGTGACTTTTACAGAGTCGTCAAAAGTCGTTAATATGAAGGAATGGGTTAAGCAGTCAGCCTGCAGGAGTCGTCTGATCTGGTTCTATTCCGTTTGCAAATGCGTGAAAATGACATTTCAGTCAGGGAATGGGTTAAGCATCGAATTTGCACTGAATGGTAACATGTAAGATTTTCTTACCCACTGTAAATGTTAGTAATCACGGAAGTTTCAAATTCTACCCCAAAACGCCAGTGCATTTGTTTAAAATTAGGAATAGTAATTTCTGAAAGGAAATAAAATTGGAATTCCTTATATACAATATTCGACTGAATGACATACTTTTGGGTCCATTAAAATAAGATTCTTCATCTGTTTTACGATGTATGGTCGTTATGGCGTCATTAACAGAAGTTCCATACTTTCGTCTCACGCACGATTCAGAAATGCTACACCCATTTAACTGTTTGCCGCTGTGAAAAAAAAAATGTCTGCTCAAATTTGGATCTGGTACAATTTTGACTGCTTCCGATTCGAACAAGCTTTGGAGAAACTCTTTGACCGAGTGTCAAACAGTTTTAATCCTGATTAGACGCCGAATTTCCCGGCGTCTCATCTGTATCCAAGCTGTTTGTAAGTCCGGGTCAGGCAGCAGATGCCGTTATAAGGGATAAAAGTGTGCACAGCCGATATCAGGTTTATATCAGTGAAAGAAATCTAATTTATCTGTTAACTGCAGATAAGCCTTCCTTTCATCCTGTGCACTACACACTGTCTTTATTGAGTTACAAACAATAATTCAAGCCCACAAAATTGTCTTAACCCTTATCCTGTCAAGAGCGATCTGACTTTTCATACGCAAATAGCTTGGATCCAGGTGAGACGCCAATTAACCATCACATTGACGTTTTTTGACGTCTTTGTAAAAGTCACTTTTTGAAACCATTGTGATAAATAGAGCATTTGCTCCTAAGGAGCAAATGCTCTATTTATCACGATGGTTTCAATACTACACAATTCTTAAGTTTTCCTTTTTGCTAGTTAATGCTCCTTTTCGGTAGATTTATTCAAAGAGATATTGGGTCTAAAAATAGCCTATGGGGGAATGGGTTATAACGGCGTCTCATCAGGAACCAAACTGTTTGATGATTGGTCAGAAGTATCGGAATCGAAAGTAAAACAAAATTGTAACTGATCGGTAATGAAGCAGACATTATTTTTGCGGCTGGATAAGGGTTGAGAAACTAGCACTACTAGCACTGCATGTAACCTGTCTGCTAGGATACCGACGGGCACAGTGTATTTGGTTAAATGGCTGCTTGTCTGCTAGGATACCGACGGGCACAGTGTATTTGGTTAAATGGCTGCTTGTCTGCTAGGATACCGACGGGCACAGCGTATTTGGTTAAATGGCTGCTTGACCCATTTAGACATATTTTTAAAGTTCACCTGCCCAAATATGTATTTTGAATTTCTCTCATTTTTATTTTTTATCGAAATCGTTGAAATATGTATTTTAATCACCAATAAAATGTCACATATACTTTAAATATCGTGAATATTCATAGAATAAAGGGTTAACTCATTCGCTTCTAGACTATATTTACACCCAAACTCTTTAAATTAATCTACCGAAAAGGAGAATCAATTATAGAAAAGGAGCATTTTAGAATTGTTTAAGACTTTAAACCATTGCAAGAATATTCACCAGATAAAGCGTTATAATATCTGCGGTTTGGTTCCAAATTACTCATTTAATTAGCGCTTTATTCCATCAATTTCTGAAATTTGTGCTTTTTAACATTTTTTAAGGAAAAAAGTATTCAAAATATATTTACTAAGAAATTTTATTTTAGTTACTGGGACCATTTTTTCTTGCATTTACATAACTAACAGTTTGTGTTTTAGGGTATTATGTTATTGAGGGAAAATTTCCTGAACAAAAAGCCTAGACATAGTTAGCGTTAACCCGTAGACTCCTATTTGCAAACAGCTTGGATCCAGATGAGATGCCGAGCAACTCGGCGTCCGATCGGCGTGAATATTCATGGAATGAAGGGTTAACTCATTCGCTTCTAGACTATATTTACACCCAACCTCTTTAAATTAATCTACCGAAAAGGAGAATCAATTATAGAAAAGGAGCATTTTAGAATTGTTTAGACTTTAAACCATTGCAATAATATTCATCAGATAAATGATTATATCTGCGGATTTGTTCCAAATTAGCGCTTTACTCCATCAATTTCTGAAAATTGTGCTTTTTAACATTTTTTTTTAAGGAAAAAAGTATTCAAAATTTATTTACTAAGAAATTTTATTTTAGTTACTGGATCCATTTTTTTCTTTCATTTACATAACTAACATTTTGTGTTTTAGGGTATTACATGTATGTTATTGAGGGAAATCTTCTTGAACAAAAAGCCTAGACATAGTTAGCGTTAACCCCTATCCCGCTATCCGCAGACTCCTATTTGCAAACAGCTTGGATCCAGATGAGATGCCGAGTAACTCGGCGTCCGATCAGGATCCAAGCTGTTTTACGTACGGTCAATAGTTTCTCTAAAGCTTTATCGAGTCGGAAGTAGTCCATGTCCAATTAAACACTTTACTCCATATAAACGCCTATCTACGCATTTGCAAACAGAGTAGACCCAGATTAGACGGCTCCTATAGGAGCCGTCTGATCAGGGTCTACTCTATTTGCAAATGGAATTTGATAAATCTGTTTCTTCACTTTCTAAAATTTCTACAATTTTCCACCTTCCATATTTCATTATGACTTTTTTTTGTCCATGAATATTCGGTAGGTATTGAAACCTCGACTAAATATAGAACAGGGAAATGGTTAATTTAGTAGACATTATTTTTCTCACAACGGGATAGAAGTTAATGCAATATCACTGTTGTGGTCATATTAACGAGGATGTGGGTGAGACTTATATGGCTGGTGCAGGTATTTGTGGTGAACTCGTTTGACAACTATTTACTATGACAGATTTCCCTCTGGCTCCACAACACGTATAGTATCTTTTATTCCATCTGTGACACTCGCGATAACTATTTCGCCCCAGGGCCGGGTACAAGTCACCCCGTATCGTCACGGTTTAAGCCCAGAATACAGTTACTTGGGACATAGACAAACAGTGTAGACCCAGACCAGATGACTTTAGATTGTTTATTTATTGAAATTATATACTGTTTGTTTATATTGTTTATAAAGATGTCTACAAATTGTAATACTTTTTGAACGTTCCCCGTTCATTTAGGGGAATAAATTTGTTTCAAAAATCAATTTGCAAGAGTTGATTTTAAATATTTAAGTATAAACTGCTTAAGGTCAATAGATAAAGAGAAGCAGATTATATTATAGCGAAAGCAGGTGTTATGGTTGAAATATTTCAAGGGTTTTTAGCTACTGATGACTTCATTAACCCTTTACTCCATAAGTATGCCTTTCTACGCCTTTGCAAACAGAGTAGACTCAGATCAGACGGCTCCTATAGGAGCCGTCTGATCAGGGTCTGCTCTGTTTGCTTAAAATATAATATAGATATTATTCTATAGTTTATGCCATGGCCAAACATTCCTGTGTTTATTTGCTATTATTAAAAGTTAATATAACATTCATGACGTCATTATTTCTTGCATGAATATTCATGGAGAAAAGGGTTAAACCTACACCATTATAGAAACTATAGCACTTTACCTGATGAATATTCATGTAAGATATAATAATACCGTGAATATTAATTAGATTAATTTAACTAATTGCAAATGAATACTGGAATATTTTGTCTTTGCAGATATTTCACAGCCAGATCTAAACTATTTCATAAGCAAACAAAGCAGACCCTGATCAGACGTCTCCTATCTAGGTCTACTTTATTTGCAAAGGCGCAGGAATGCTCATTTCTTGAGTAAAGAGTTAATAATACCATATGAACACAGCAGGTGTTTTCATAGCAGAAACTGCAGACACAGATAGTAACCATTTTATAAGTGAACCGCAAAACCTGACCAAACTTCTGATCTGGGTCTACTCTGTTTACAAAGGCATCAAGTGGCATTATATGGCGTCATATTATGTCAAATGCTGTAAAAAGGCGTCACTATTTGGTCAAGAGTTACCTTCAATGTGACAAAAACGCATTCCAACGTACAGATATATAGACTCACGTTGTGAAGTGTTGATATACAGTCAAACCCTTCTAAACGGGACGTTAAATTTGTAAAAATATCGGTCTTGGAGACGGGTAGCAGCTTAACCCATTTGCTCCCACGATCCCATATATGGGACGTAGGCAAACAGTGTAGACGCTGATCAGACGCCGCATAATGCGGCGTCTGATCAGAGTCTACACTGTTTGCTGATAGAAATTTTAATATAAAACAAAACGAAATTGAAAATTTAGGCCAGGTACCCCTTAAATAAAAAATGGACTAATCCAATATATAAACATTGAATAGTCCAATGGGAGCAAATGGGTTAATGCAGGGTAAAATCATGCAGAAGGTATCTCTAGGATGAGCTTTCTGCACGACTTTCACAATGCATTAAGCAACCACCTGCCTAAACGTATCTAAATTCTTCTCTACGAGAATTCCGGTTTGGGGTGGTTTTACTGTATCTAATGTTTCAAGTCTCTTTTACTCAATGAAGAGACTAAACTCCACAAATCTTCAGGAGGCAAAACTCTCAGATATAATGGAAAATTAAATATTTAGAAAACTACAAGTGTTGTTTCTAATGGGTTCTTTTGAACTGATGCAGATCTGTCAAATTCCACGACACATCGGAATAAACTACATTAATGAACATTACATTACAAATACAGGGAAATATGTAGGAGGTTAGATCATGGAGGTATCCTGGTCCCCTAATTATATCATAATGTACCGTACTTTACTGTATTGTAATATAATAAAATGAAATTATATAAGACATGATATACATTTATGTAATATAAAATTATTAATCACACAATATGAATTACTATACCATTATATAATATTATAATATATATTATATTATAGTTTTTCATACTTAAATCATATATTATGCATCGTTATATTATTATTAAAATATTATTACATATTATATTTTTATATATATTATATTTTATCATATCATATGTAAAGGTAATATCATATTACAGTAATATATTATCGTGCCAATTTAAATTTTTTGTTGTTGTTGTAAATTGTTTTACTATTTCATCTTGATATAATTTAATAACCGATAAAATCCATTATGTATTTACTTCAATATATCATATTACGCAACACTGTGCTGTATCTTACGGTGTCAATATGGCTGACATAACCATGACCTTTCTATAAAATAATCATGATACAAGACTTGAACGTTCCGTGATTGCACAACAGCCATATCAAGTGGGTTCCATTGCTTGTTACATATGTGTATTCAACCCTTTCCCAGCCAAATGAATTTAGTCTGCTAAGATCATCCTCTGGTTCAGGTTTCAAGATAAACGTTTCTTCAGTTTCTTTTCCAAACATACATAATCGGGGTGTCAAACATCTTGGATCCTGATGAGATGCCGAGTTACTCGGCGTCTCATCCGGATTCACACTGCTTGCCAATGTAATGTTAGATTCACATGTGTATTTGTAACTGCCTCATCATAGTCAATTTATTATCATATGAATAATTAATTATGTAATAGTAATTGTTCTACATAATCACAGACCGTGAAAATTGAAATGTCTGGGAATGAGGAGCAAATAGAGCGACAAATTATTGATCACATTTATTGAACTGGTTTCCATTTAGAAAAGGCACATTTAACCCTATACTCCATTAATACGCATTTGCAAACAGAGTAGACCCAGATCAGACGGCTCCTATCTGACCAGAGTCTGCTCTGTTTGCTCGTAATATTATTTAAATATGATTCTACAGTTTCTGCTTCAGCAAAATGTTCATGTGTTAATATGCCATTTGAACTATTAATCTGATTAATACCTATGATATCACATCTCTTTCAGGAATATTAACCCTTCGCTTGCTATTCACATCAATATACCTACCTGTAAATAGTGAAGACCCAGATGAGACAGCTCCTGCAGGAGCTGTCTCATCAGGGTCTGCACTATTTACAAGTTGATCGTGCAACCAGTGCACTCCAAAGCAGTGATTACACAGCGAAATAATTGTACACAGTGAAGATATATGTAATTATACAACAGGGCATGGGTAAGGAATGAGAAGTGTATTTTAAAATTCAGCAAGCGAAGGATTAATGGAGTAAAGGGTTAACCTTTAGCATACTATGTGTTAATTAGCTTTGAACCAGTTGAGACAAAGTGTACTTCGATGTCTCTTCAGAATCTACACGAATTGACATTCAGAATTCTTTTCAATAAAGACCTGTAATACAGCTTGTATTTTGAATATGGTTTGGACGAGTGCAAAAGGAAACAAAAGCGAATCAACATGAAAGCTAACTATTGTCTGATAGTGATGTCTTTGCAAACAGAGTAGACCCATATCAGACATCTGCTAGGATCCATCTGATTAGGACCTGTCGTGCTTTTCTGTGAAATAATATAGACAGAATTCTACAGTATATGATATTTGTAAAAACAAACACTTCTTCATGATGCCATTATAAAAAGTCTGCTATTTTTATGTATACATTCATTATTTTCTTAAATATTTATGAATTTAATGTTTTATTATTGCTTTCACGACTTACATGTAGAACTCGTCTTAAGCGAGCATGAAAATAGAGGTATAATCATGGGTCTGTAATTACTTTTGCCCTGCATTAAACAACCACCTACTTTTAATTTTAACCCTTCGCTTGCTATTCACGTCAATATACCTACCAGTAAATACTGAAGACCCAGATGAGACAGCTCCTGCAGGAACTGTCTCATCAGGGTCTGCACTATTTACAAGTTGATTGTGCAACCAGTGCACTCCACAGCAGTGATTGCACAGCGATATACTTGTACACAGTGAAGATATATGTAATTATACAACAGGGCATGGGTAAAGAAGGAGAAATGTATTTTAAAATTCTGCAAGCGAAGGGTTAAGATCCATATGTTCAATAAATGAATGACCGCTTAAGACAGGTTCTACTCGAGTCAATTTATGTTAATAAAGGACGGAGTCTGTCGTCAATATTTTTTAGGGTAAATGTTGAAATGTAATAGCAATATAAATAAGTATTAGTACTCTATAAATACTTCTTGTGTATACGAGTCCAGCGTGTCTTTCATGCTATTATTTAGTAGCAGTTTAGATAATTAGTGTGTACATGGTTGATGATATCAAATGTATCATCACTTAGATGTCAAATGCATCATCACTAAATGTATCATCACTTAGATGTCAAATGTATCATCACTTAGATGTCAAATGTATCATCACTTAGATGTCAAATAACAAAATTAATAATGTGTACGTGTCTGCTGTAAATAATTTGCTGTTGCTCGTAATTTAGTAAAAAACGGTTCTCCTGCTGGAGCTAAATATCTGCAAGTTGAATTAGAGCAAGAAAGTCTTACAAGAGGATACATAAACCGGGTCGTTTAACCCCTGTGCCTTAGAGAAACATTATCACTCATTAGCGAACAGATAAGGCCCAGATCAGATGCCCCTATAGGGACCGCCTGAACAGGGTCTGCTCTGTTTGATATAATATATATGATTCTACAGAATATGTCATGACAAATTAGAATGCATTTCTATCTGTCTTTGGGGTTGTAAACAGAGTACGGTAGGTTTAGGGGGCGAGTAGTGTTGCACTTTTAATAACTGCTCATGAACTGACCTATTAAAACCGAGTTTGCACTTCTTTCCTTTTTACATTAATGCTTTTGTTTTCGAATGATCTCATACTTTCAGAATTTAAAGATTTAGAAAGAAATTATGTCTGTTCAAATTAGGAGCTGGTGCAATTCGAAGGATCTTTTGAAACATTATTGACCGAATGCCACAAATATTTAAACATGGCTTTCATTTGCAGTTTGGATCCAGATGAAACGCCGAGTAACTCGGCGTCTCATCTGGATCCAAGCTGTATGAAAGTGTGTGTCTGGTGACGGTTAGAGGGAGCAGTATTAACGACTGGCCAATATTCCCCACAACCCAATATCTCAGATTAAAGCTGACGTCATCGGAATTCCAACATGCCCGCCTGCGTCAGTTACTTGATTGACAGATATAGTTTCACATAGTATTTAGTACTACAATGAAAGTAAGATAATTCAAACACTCAAATAAATGTCAATACCAGAATTTAAGACAGGTGGCATATTAACTCATTTTCCTATAGGAGCAAATGCTATATTTATCACAATGGTTTCACAATGTGGATTTTATAGAGGCGCAAAAATGCGTCACTAGGGGGCAGTGTGTTACATGTAATACAGGGTGAAAGTCATACAGAAATGTCAGACGTTCACCCTGCATTAAGGAGCCACCTGCTTAAAAGAGGTTTGCAATTCGTCTTTAATAAAACATTGAGTAAGTAGGATTTTGTTGTATTTATAGTGTTCGATAAGAGCAAATTATTTCGAGCATCTCTTCTTTACCAAGCATAGCAGTATTCACATACTCATAAATGCCTCGTCAACAGCTTGTGAAAAATGCCACATGAAAAGAAACTTAACAATTTAAATAATAAATATCGAAATAACGTATTGCCAGATCCAATAACAAGACACAAATGTCAATAACAATGAAAAACATTCACCTCTATCCAACTGTGACAAAACTTGTCTGCTTTCATTTGGATCTGGTGTAATTGGAACTACTTCCGATTCGATCAAGTTTTATAAACTTTTTATCGAGTGTCCTAAAAACCCCTGGATCCCGTTGGGTGTCTCATCAGGATCCAAACTGTTTTCAACAGTGAGTAAGTCGTCGATATGTGGATAAGGATAAATACTTGTGAGTCATAATGAGGTTTTAACCCCTTTCCCTGTTCTATGTTTATTTCAATACCTACTGAATATTCATGGACAAAATAGTTATAATGAAATATGGAAGGTGGACTATTGTAGCCATTTAAAAAAGTGATCCAATATATCTATCAAATTCAATTGGCAAACAGAGCAGACACTGATCAGACGGCTCCTATAGGAGCCGTCCGATCTGGGTCTACTCTGTTTGCAGTTGCGTGAAAACACGCTTATATGAAGGAAAGGGATAAACACATAAACTCCAGTCTAACAGTGTAATAAATCGTTCATTAAATACATGGTATATATTTATCATACATCATTCGTTTAATATCAGATTCTCATTTTACAGTAGACACGTAGATGATGGAGTAATCGCCCCATGGCATGTGCCCATGTTCTTTTCTCTCATAAATAGAATCTTCAACAATTACCTGATTAACCCATTTGCTCCCACGGTCCCATATATGGGACGTAGGCAAACAGTGTAGACTCTGATCAGACGCCGCATAATGCGGCGTCTGATCAAAGTCTGCACTGTTTGTTGATAGGAATTTCAATATAAAACAGAACGAAATTGACAATTTTGACCGGGCACCCCTTAGATAAAAATGGACTATTCCAATATATAAACATGGAAGAATCCACTGGGAGCAAATGGGTTAATTGCAGACTTCAGCCGCTATGTCAATGCAAACAATAGAGAATATATAATATATAAGCAAGCAGATAAGACGGCTTTTAAATTGTCTGCGAGAACTAAGTATTCACTATCTGACACTCGTGTATAATGTGTTAGCATCGACTCAACATTTTTGACACTCTTCTACAATATGGTAGCATCCATTCTTCATTTTTGACACTAATGTACACTATGTTAGCATTCGTTCTTCATTTTTGACACTCATGTACAATATGTTAGCATCCACTCTACATTTTTTGACACTCGTGTACAATATGTTAGCATCCACTTAACATTTTTTGACACTCATCTACAATATGTTAGCACCCACTCTTCATTTTTGACACTCATGTACAACATGTTAGCACCCACTCTTCATTTTTGACACTCATGTACAACATGTTAGCACACACTCTTTATTTTTGGCACTCTTGTGCAATATATTAACATCCACTCTACATTTTTGACACTCATCTACAATATGTTAGCATCCATTCTTCATTTTTGACACTCATATACAATATGTTAGCATCCACTCTACATTTTTGACACTCGTGTACAATAATCATGTTAGCATCCACTTAACATTTTTGACACTCATCTACAATATGTTAGCACCCCCTCTTCATTTTGACACTCATGCACAACATGTTAGCACCTACTCTTCATGTTTGGCAATCATGTACAATATATTAGCATCCACTCTTCATTTTTGACACTAAAATTTTACATCTACAATGTTCTTTATCCACACCGGTCTGACAAATTGTCTTTGTCCCCTGGTCGAACTGTTTGCCAAAATGTATGCTATTTCAATACTCAATCTACAGTCTTTTCCACTCATATTCAATATTTCATCATTCACTCTAACTACATTGCATGATCTGCAAGAATTTACTGCCCCTTTTTTGACACTTATCTACAATAACTATGTATTATTTGACACTCATTTACAATATGATCGACTATACACTCTCCGCCACTCATCTACATATTCACTCTAACTATATTGTTTGATATCCATATGCAAATAGCTACCTATGCACTAAATGACACTCGTTTATATGTTCCAATAAAATCTCGCTAATGCGACCATTTAAATGAAATATAATTTTTTAATCCTTTCCCTGTTCTATGTTTATTACAAATTTCAATACCTACTGAATATTCTTGGACAAAATAGTTATAATGAAAATTTAATATGGAAGGTGGTACATTGTAGCTATTTTAGTAAGTATAGAAACAGATCTATCAAACTGTATTAGCAAATAGAGCAGATCCTGATCAGACGGCTCCTATAGGAGCCGTCTGATCTGGGTCTACTCTGTTTGCAGATGTATATAAAGGAAACGCGTTAAACAGATGTAAGCTTAATACAGGACAAAGTTAGGCAAAGAAGCTCCGTGAGGGGATTTCTGCATTATCATTTGCCCTGCATTTGAATAAAGCATGTGATCGCATTGGCGAGACTGTATTACAGTGTCCACTCTACATCATTTGCCACCCATCTACAATATTGCATTTTTCACCCCAACTTATCTACACTAACTAACTCTCATGCAAGTATCAATCTCATAAAGTAACATTTCCACTGAAGAAAATTGAAGATTACAAAGTCTTAAAGCTGTCCACAGTCAAACATGAATATTATGTTTCCATTGCACTTTAACCTTCTACCTCGTGAATATTCATTTAACAATGTTATTTAGGTAAAGTTTTATATTGGCATATGAGCACAGGAGGAATGTTTAGCCATGGCGGAAACATAGGAATCAAGATATAAAATAATCAGTAAGCAAACTGAATAGACCCTGGCCAGACGGCTCCTACAGGAGTTTTCTGATCTGGGGCTGCTTTCTTTGTAAAGGCGTTAAAATGCGCTTATATCAGAGAAAAGGGTTAATAGATCTAGAGCAAAAAGCTGAAGGTATCTGGGGCAGAGGTGTTAATAAATACACGCACACGTCTGGGTATTTGGGTATGTAAACATGTCAGTCCTTCTCTAAATCCCTTTGATGTGGCAGAGAAACTAAACTAGTCCTCTGTTGAAGGCTTAGTAAACTTGAAACGTAAATGAATACCGGAAATTTGTGAGCTTAACGAACGTTCCAAAAACCTTATCCTTAAGTGTAACCCATTACCTCATAGGCTATTTTTAGATACAACTTCTTTAAATAAATCTACCGAAAAGGAGCATTAACTAGAGAAAAGGAAAAATTAAGAATGTTGTAGTTTGAAACCATTGTGATAAATAGGAGCAAATGCTCTATTTATCACAATGGTTTCACAAAGTGACTTTTACAGAGTCGTCAAAAGTCGTCAATATGAGGGAATGGGTTAATCTGAAATAGCTAAACATTTACCCGATGAATAAACATGTCAGAAATATTATGAATATCAATCAGCTGAATATTTATGAAAGACAAACTGCAAAGGCAGAAATTGTAAGCTTAATTCAGACCTATATCAACCGATAAGCAACAGAACATATCCTGATCAGTCAGCTCTTACAGGAGCTTCTTATCCACGTCTACTTTGTTTGCAAATGCACTAAAAGGCATATAAATGGACTAAATAATTAAAATAGTAAAGAAGGAATTCAAATGAAGTGGTACTTTGCGGTTAGTATATAATTTTTGTTTAAATTATTTTCTTTTTAACGCTTTACCTGTTCAATGTTCTTATTAGAGATAATGTCAATTTGTGTCATGGACATGAACACATGATTTTTTCTACCTTGGCAGAAACTGTAAAATTCCAAAAGCAAACAGAGTAGACCCAGATCAGACGGCTCCTACAGGAGCCGTCTGATCAGGGTCTGTTTTGTTTGCTTATGAAATTTATAATAGATGGAGCTCTACAATTCATACTTATACCACAATAAACTCAGGTATACATAATGCCATAAGAAAAATCAGCTAACAGATATTCATTCTTATATGAATTTTAAAGGGGTTAACCCTTTCCTCCACAAATACGCCTTTCTACGCTTCTGTAATAACCACTTCCTGAAACCATTGTGATAAATAGAGCATTTGCTCCTATATCACAATGGTTTCAAACTACAAAATTCTAAATTTTTACTTGTCTCTAGTAAATGCTCCTTTTGGGTAGTTTATTCAAAGAGGTTGGGTCTAAAAATAGCCTATGGAGGAATGGGTTAAATGATGTCTTCTTTATTCGTGATATACATGTACTTAATTGACTGTATTTTAACCATTATCCCGCCATGAAAATATAATGTCTGGATTTTGACTAAGTATAATTCGGAAGAGCTTTTGAGGAACAACTAACTAAGTGCCATGGCACAAACTTTTAGAGAAACTATGGTCAAAGCGTCAAACAGTTTGGATCCTGATGAGTCGATGAGAAATTCAGCGTCTCATCTGGATCCAAACTGCGAAAAATGAGACTAAGTAGCAATCAGTGGGAGAAGGATTAAATATTTCTGTCGATACTATTTATATCCCTAAATTCATTGCAAAATTTACCCTGAAATACTTTATTTCTGTTAAGCAAATTAATTTTTGCTAACAAACGTTTTTACGGGTATGCAAAGTAAAACGTATTGAAACAAAAAAAAATCAAGTTAATTTTCAGCTGTAGAGGCCGATGGCTAACACGATTCGTCTTGAGATTACTTAATGTTGATATGCCAGGTGTCAGGTTTAACCCATTCCTCCATGGGCTATTTTACGACCTAACCTCTTTGAATAAATCTACCGAAAAGGAGCATTATCCACAGCAAAGGAACATTTTAGAATTGTGTTGTTTTGAAGCCATTGTGATAAATAGAGCATTTGCTCCTTAGGAGCAAATGCTCTTTTTATCTCAATGGTTTCAAGAAGTGACTATTACAGAGGCGTAGAAAGGCGTATTTATGGAGGAAAGGGTTAACCTATTATCTGATGAATATTAATATAAGAAATAATGACATCGTGTATATAAAATGGATGCATTTATTAGGTCTATAAACACATGACTTCGATGCCATGGCGGATGCTATGGAATCGGATCTATATTATCTAATCAGCAAGCAGAGTAAATCGTGCAATGGCGGCTCCTAAAACAGCCGTGTGATCTGGTCTTACTCTATATTTAAAAGGCGTCAAAGGGCGTCTCAATCAGGTAAAAGGTTAGCCAATCAAATGTCTTGCTGAAACCAGCAATAAGATGTTAATCTTACAGCGAGAATGTGTACAGATATGGCCTATCACTCCCCAATGGCTTTTGTTATTCAAATATTTACCAACTCAAAAAATATTTACCTAGGAGAAGTAAGTCTTCTCATCTTTTAACCCTTAGCCTGCTAAGCGCGACCTGACTGATATTTGCAAACAGCTTGGGATCCAGATGAGACGCCGAGTAACTCGGCGTCTCATCAGGATCCAAGCTGTTTGACACTCTGTCAATAGTATCTCAAAAGCTTTAAGGAATCATAAATAAGTAACAACGGTGACAGATCGGAGCTTAAGCAGAGCCTCATTTTCATAGCACGCTAAGGGTTAACCCTTCTCCCTCTGTCCGAGACCTGATTCGCATTTGCAAACAGTTTGGATCCAGATAAGATGCCGAGTAACTCGGCGTCTCATCAGAAGTCAAACTGTTTGGCCCTCGATAAATGCCTTCTTGAAAGATTGATCGAATCGGAAGTAGTCAATACCGCACCTGCTCCGAATTTGAGCTGATTTTATTTTTTACAGAGGTGTCAATGGTTTAATCTTGACTCTAACCCTACCAGTGTCCTCCTTCGGACACTTCTATTTGCTTTCAACCCTTACTGTGTGGGACATGAGTCACTAATGTCCTTTGCAAACAGTGTAGACCCAGATGAGAGGGCTCCTAGAGGAGCCCACTCATCAGGGTCTGTACTGTTTGTCATGTTACACTTTTCTTTAGAAGAATCCCTAAATATTCACCATAAATTTGACCTGTTTGAATATTGGAATAGCCCATAGTCAGAGTTGTAAGGGTTAAAATGTTACACCTATTTATTGTACTTTGTTAAATAGTATCTGTAAACAAATACTAAAATGTTCAAATAACTGGAAGCCATCTCAATTTCAGTTTCCAAACTATTGATACATTGTGAGGCGAGTTAACTCTTTAATCCATAGATGCGCATTTTAATGTATTTGCAAGTATGTTAGAGCCAGCTCAGGGTCTGATCTGGGACATATTAAGCCATAAGCAAACAGATCAGACCCTGATCAGAAGGCCCCTACAGGAGTCATCTGATTTAGGTCTACTTTGTTTGCAAAGAGTAGAAAAACGTATTTATTGAATAAAAAGGTCAAACGATGCATGTAGAAATATCATTCTAAAATGTATGATTTGATGTCTACATTTCTTAAAAACCCTCTAAATCGGACGTGCAGATTAGTATGAATGCATATTTCTCAGACAGGTTGCAACCTAATGCAGGTTGAAAGTCATACAGAAAGCTCGAAAAGGAGCTTTCTACATGACTTTCACCCTGCATTAAGCAGCCACCTGCCTAAAAAGACTTAATGAGTTCTTTATTAGAATTACTGTTTAGAGGGAGTTTACAGTACTAGTTTCGTAATATCAATTACAAGTTCTGTTATAGCAATTAAAAGTTTAGTAATAATTTATTTCTATAATGGCCTTGATAATAGCCTTTAACATAGGCAAATCCCATTGCGTCTCAATCTTTTGGAAGAAAATATATGATATTGCATGCGTGGTCGGTAAATATCACAATTATGAAAACTATTGCCTTAACTGCTATACTGTGCGAAAGAGCATTACAATATTTCAGTTTAGGCATCGTGTTTAACACTTTACTTCACGCAGACGCCTTGTTAACGCTTTTCAACAGTAGGCAGGCATCAGTTGCGCTTGTAGGAGGCGTCTGTTCAGGCTCGCCCCAGTCTTTTGTCAATCAAAATACATGTAGCTATGAATTTGGGTCGAACCACCCCTTCTTCTTAATGTCGTCAGAAAATTTAAGCTCAATAATACTCATGCATTCTTTATTTCTACAGTGTTATGTCAACGATTATTCATATCAATGCTTATATGTAAAACAATATACACTTATGAGTATACATTTGTACAAAGCCATTTACTTCATAACAGGCCTTTTAACCCTTTCTGCACCAAATTTCTAATTACCGTCTGCAATCCAATTTTGTTAACTCATTCGGTAAAATAAGGAAATAAGACAAATGGATGCAAATTTCAAAGGAATAAAGCACATATATAGAAATAGAGTTTGAGACAAAAAGTGAAGTCCCTGATCAGAAGCCGCCTTGAAAAGGCGGCGTCTGATCTGGGACTGCACTATTTGACGTGGTGCATTTATGCGACATTGGCGGTGAAAGGGTTAAAGCCTTTGCGAATTGAGTAAATATAAATAAGACGGCTCGTGTGGGACCAAGGTCTGCTATGTTTGCTTATGGAAACAATATAGATGTTATTATATAGTTTCTGTCATGGTCGAATTGGTTGGTTTTTTTTATATGGCGTTATAGGCATTAATCTAATCTAATATACATACAGATCTACAGATAAAGGTACTTACCCAAAAACTAAAATGGTAATTTCTCCTCCAAACCCTGCACTGTGACCACTCTTTAGAATCGTCTCATCGAGACGATTCTAAAGAGTGGTCACAGTATAGGATTTTGTGGAGAAATAAAGAATCTACTGATGAAAATGTTTAAATTTTTCGCATCTTATCTTGACCTCTGCTTCACACATACATAATTTCGCACATGAATATTCATGGTGTAAAAGGATAAACAGAGGGTACATAATTATGTACATACCGCAAACAGGAGTATCCAAAATATCTCATTTTATTCCTTAAATATAGTGTTATACAATGGCGTGCGCCTTAACTCAACTACCGACTTGCTTTGAAATATGGAAAGAAAATTAAGAAAATCTGGATGTAGTGTTTGCATTATATGCAGGAACTGAATTCTGCTGGTTTAAATCAAAGACTTAATTATCTTTGTAGTATCCTTTAGGTCTTTGTAAATAGATACAAAATTCTTGAATCAAAGAAACCCACTCTTTTACAAAGGATGATGTAAGCATTTCAGCAGTGCTTTGGTGCCCTTTGATCGCCGACTGTTTGTGTATCCGAAGTCAGATTTTTTTTTGTTTTTCGTATCATCAAGGAAGTAACAAACTGGTTTGCGCTATACAGAAGGGCTTAAGATCCTTTCATCTTCTTAAGAGGTTGCTTCAGCACAAACATGACTTCAAGGTGCAATACTTTAGAGCTTCGCAGGTTGTGGATCTACATACGCATGACTGTGTATATATTTATTTAACCTCTTGCTCCATGAATATTTATAAAAGAAGTAATGACATCGTTAGTATTTACTAGGTGAATTTGAACATATTAACACATGCAATTTAACTTTGGAAGAAAGTTAAGAATCAGATCTATTTTATTAACCCTTTCCCTTATTTTGACGACTCTGTAAAAGTCACTTTGTGAAACCATTGTGATAAATAGAGCATTTGCTCCTGTAGGAGCAAATGCTCTATTTATCACAATGGTTTCAAACTATAAAATTCTAAAATCTTCATTTTCTCTAGTAAATGCTCCTTTTGGTAGGTTTATTCGAAGAAGTTGTATCTAAATATAGCCTGTAAGGTAATGGGTTAAAAAGCAAGGAGAGCAGACCCTCATCCGAAGGCTCATACAGGAATCCTCTGATCTGGGTCTACTTTGTTTTCCAACGCGTTCAAAAGTAATTTTTGCACCTTTCTATACTGAATGTTCAAAGCAGAATGTTATGACACTGATTAACTGTAATAGAGTCAAATTGTTTGAAAAGGTAAACTTTTCTGAGACGCCGTCTTGCTCTTAGACTACACTTGTTTGGCAAATCCTTTTTAATTTACCCATGCCCTCATATTGACGCCTTTTGACGTCTCTGTTAAAGTCACTTTATGAAAGCATTGTGATAAATAGAGCATTTGCTCCACAGGAGCAAATGCTCTAGTTATTACAATGGTTTCAAAACTACACAATTCTGAAAGTTTCCTTTTCTCTAGTTAATGCTTCTTTTTGTTAGGTTTATTCAGCAATTAGTTTGGGTCCCGATGAGACGCCATATTACACGACGTCTCATCTAAATCCAAACTGTTTGAAAATGTACCCACAGAATTACCATTGACCGCGAAAGAGTTCAGATTGTGACGTATACATGAAATAGCGCGTGTACACGTAAATAGATTTATCATGAAATAGCGCGAGCACACATGAAATAGCACATGCGCGAGGTAAATAGATTTATCATTGCAATATCTGAAGGACTATTAAGTGGCGGCTCTTTCTGTAAATAATATTATGAACTGCACCGAAATAACGCGTAAAATGATAGTTTATACAGTAAAACCTCTTTATAACGGCCACTAAATTGTGTTAATTAGTTGATATTAAGAGCAGGTGGTTGCTTAAAGCAAGGTGAAAGTAAAACAGAACGCTCCTACAGGAGTGTTCTGTTTTACTTTCACCTTGCTTTAAGCATCCATCTGCCTTTAACATAAAATATTTGATGTAGTTTAGTGGTCGCTATAGAGAGATTTTACTGAAGTCTAAACGAAAATGTAGGCAGATCTGCACGGTTTGCGTATTTACAAATTATTCCCCACTATCCCATGGGTAATTAAACTCTTGCAGAAACTGCCCTTTAACATAATATTTTGGGGTGAGTTTATTAGTCAATAAATTTTATAATTGATTAACATATATGTTCCTTGCCATCGATGACTAGCAAAACACACTTTTAATAAATCAATGGCATAAAACCCTAACATGATTATGTTACGGTAGACTATAAATACGGTAATCACCTTAACCCTTTTTCACCCATTAACCCTTTATCTGTTAATATTCATGTAAGGAAAAATAACAGCCTGATAATTAATAAGAGTATGTTTTGTTTTATAAAAGGTCATGGACACAAGAAGTTTTGGCCATAAAAGAAACTGTAGAATAAGCAAACAGAGCAGACCCTCCTCCTTTTTGGTAGATTCATTCAAAGAGGATGGGTCTAAATAGTCTATGGATGAAAGGGTTAATCATTTACCGAATAAATACGCATTTCTATGCCTTAGCAAACAGGGTAGATATTTAGAGTCAACCCTGCTCCTATAGGAGCCGTCTAATCAGGGTCTTCTCTGTTTGCTTATGATATAATATAAATACAATTCTACAGTTTCTGTCATGGCCAAACGTTCCTTGCTCTTATAACAATCTTATCTAATTTAAATTATTGATGTCATTATTTAATTTATGGATATTCATGAAGTAAATAATTTAGAAGGTGAATATAGTGGAATCCCTCTAAAATGACCACTTAATGAATAAATATGGGTGTCGTTATAAGCAGGTTGTTGCTTAATGCAGGTCAAATGTAATGCAGAAAGCTTAACTAGGAGCTTTCTGTATTACTTTCGTTCTGCATTAAGCTCTGTTCTGTTTGTTAATATATATATATCTTGCAATAGAATACAAGATTAAAGATTTTAAAGCCATATAACATTTAGTCTTTTTTAATATATATTCTACCTTTTATGTTATTGTAAAGCATTCCTTTGCTCATTTGCAATATAAAATCAATCTGATTAATAGTCATAATGTCATTATATCTTACAAGAATATTCATTGAATAAATCGTCAAATGTACAACACCGTTTTTGCTTAACCGTACATGTATAAGGGAGAAATTGGTCTAGATACGAAGTCCATGCACAAACTCCTGTTGAAATAAAGGACATCTTTTGCATGGAGTAACTTTTAACCCAAGGTGAATCCATTTCAAAATCGCTTAATCTGTGTGTCATTTGTCTTGAAGTATTGCTGTCGCCGTCCCCCATTTCTATTATCAAACCTCAGGTCGTTGCAAAATTCCTCATAAACCATAGACAATCCCTTAAAATCCACCTATACGCCATTCGCAAGCTTTCGGAAATTCTCTCATTAGTTCCTGTAAATATTGGTAAAAGAAGGGGCCCTCAACAAGTTCATGCAGAAGATCATTTTTGATAAATAATTAAACATGCATATGCCCTCTTTTAAGTGACATTCATAAGATTACAATAACATGTCGTTATGGAGACCATCAAAAAGGGGCCTAATACTGAGTCATAAAGCGTACCAAAATACTAGAACAGTCATTTCTCTACCAAACTCTATACTGTGACGCACTCTTTAGAATCATCTCGAAGAGTCCCTTTATTGTTGGTATGGATTCATAGTTGTTCAATAAAACCTCTCTACACTGGATGTTTAGTAAAGAATACTTAGATGGTTAATTCATATGACTGTTTTTTTGGAGCATTCCGTATGGTTTCCAGTGTGCATTAAGTTGCCACCAGGCAAAAACATTCTGTAATATTATGTCCTCTGTTAATGCCTTTGCAAACAGAATAGACCAATACCTGACGTCTCCTATAAGAGTTGTCTGATCAGGGTATATTATGTTTGCTTTAAAGTAATATAAATCTCATCATATAGTCCCGATCATAGCTAAAATGCCCATATGTTACTATGGATTATGAATAAATAATTACTTTACTATTAATACTCACACTGTATGCAGTTAAAGATCAACAGTTTTTTATCCAAGTGTTCGGTTTAGAGAGAATGCACCGTATTCACTTCATTGAGAAAGTCAAAGGATCGCACGGCACTGTCGATTACTGAGGTCTTTGATAGGGGCTTAGTTACGACCCTTAAATCACCAAAAACGAATACCGGAGTCTTCAAATGGCAATATTCAGCCATTAAATGATAACGGATTCACATACATCAACAAACGAAGTACATAAGGTCATTATACCTTTAAACTGCTTCAAACCAATACAGTCTGCTAAAATCTTGATCTGTTATCAATATTTCCTTACATCCGATTCGATTTAAACACAGTAAAAACTCGATACTACGAAATTCTAGTCAGGGGGAATTTATGTTTTTGTAGTCAGGTGACTGCTTAATGCAGGATGAAAGTCGTGCAGAAATCCCCTAGAGGAGCTTTCTGCATGACTTTTACCCTGCATTAAGCTGCTACCTGTGTTAAAGATAAATAATGGTACGTATTTGAGTGTTTGTAGTATCAAGGTTTTATTTACAATGTATTCAGAAACTATTGGCCCAGTCCTGATGAGGCGTCTCATCTGGATCCAAGCTGTTTTCAAATGTCAGTCAAGCTGTGTTTAGCATGTGAATGTTTTACCCTTTCCCTGTTCTATGTTTATTCCAAATTCCAATACCTACTGAATATTCATAGACAAAATAATTATACTGAAATATTGAAGGTGGGTGTCATTGTAGCAATTTAAAAAGTAAAGAAACATACCTTTCAAATTCCAATAGCAAACAGTGCAGACCTTGATCAGATGGCTCCTACAGGAACCGTCTGCTCTGGGTCCACGCTGTTTGCAAATGCGTGAAAACACGTTTAAATGGGGAAAAGGGTTTAGCCTTTACACTGCTCAAACCACGTGTTATCATTTTACAAGTTTTTCATAAAAATCAATGGTCAAATTAATGCATCTTGATCCCCAGCATTGAACATACAGTTGTAACAGCTGAATATCAGTGTATTCGCAGAACTAACATACACATTGCCCTAGAGTGGGTGTGTGTGTGTGAAATTTGCCATTACTGCTTTGCGGTTAAAAGTTGTTTCAAAACAGGGAGGTTGTAGCAAGGTCCATCTGACTAACTTTTATAATTTAACGGGTTACTACATACCTGATTTACACTGTATAACTGGCAATTTTAGCAAAGATATTGTGTCATTAGTTTTGCTTCGAAAGATTCAGGCCTGTTAGTTTCCAATCACTACATTTATATATGACGTACAACTTGTGGCAAACGATTTGTTCATGTTTATTACCACAAGAACTAAATAGGGTGACTGTCAAGTCTTTTTAAACCCCGGCATTTAATCAGGTCATACACTGGTTATCACACAACGAATTATAAACTAAAAAAGCTTTGCTCGGTGGCAAGCAGTTCAGAACCAACCTGATCAGAGACAGGATGTTAACCCTTTCACCGCCACAGTCGCATAAATGCACCACGACAAATAGTGCAGTCCCAGATCAGACGCCGCCTTTTGAAGGCGGCGTCTGATCAGGGACTTCACTATTTGTCCCAAACTCTATTTCTATATCTGTGCTTTATTCCTTTGAAGTTTGCATTTATTTATCTCATTTCCTTATTTTACTGAACGATTTAACAAACTTGGATTGCAGATGACAATTAGAAATTTGGCGCCGAAAGGGTTAAGGTGTCTAAGTCAGTTCTAGATGGCTTGCAAAACCTAAATGTGAGTTTTCGTATTGCGGGGCTCATTTAATATCAATAACAATAGTGTATCCATGGTAACTATTTTCCTTTAGTGCGACATTGGCGGGAAGATGAACCCTGTGAATCGCATATTTTATAATGATGTCATATATAAAATGTATCGTGTACATGTATTACATATGTCAATAACAAAGCCTCCTACACGTATTACTAGGTGGTAGCTTCGTGCAACACGAACGTTATGCAGAAACTTCCTGCATGAGCATTCTGCACAAGTGTCGTCTTGCATGAAGCTACCATCCGACTTTAACCCATTCAGTCATGTTGCAGCCTTTTGACGCCTCTGTAAAAGTTACTGTTTGAAACCATAGTGATGAATAGAACATTTGCTCCATAGTAGCTCTATTCATCACAATGGTTTCAAAACTAATTCTAATAGGTTCCTTTCTTGTAGTAAATCCTCCTTTTCGATGGTTTATTCAAAGAGGCTGGGTATAAAAATAGCCTATGACGCCTATGACGTAATGGGTTAAATACCCAGAATAAGTCCTCTTTTTGGAACATAGACATATTCAAATGTTATCATCCAGTATACTTTTAGTTTTTAACAAAACTTAAGGGCTATACAAAAGTCAAGATTATAACCGTAAATTGAAACATTTTCGAGAATATTTCCTTTATTTCTCCACCAAACCCTGTGTTGTGGCTACACTTTAGAATAGTCTCGAAGAGTGGTCACAACAAAGGGTTTGGTGGAGAAATGTCGAATTTAGTATCTGAGTACGCATATTTATTGTAGATCTGGCTATAGAATTATATCTCTATACATGTTTTAAACAAACAGAGCGGGCCCTGATCAGACGGTTCCTACAGGCGCAGTCCGATTTGTATCTACTCTCTTTACAAAGGCGTGACAGGTCGTTTATATGAAGGAAAATGGTTAAAACAAAACAGTTCAATAATACGTTTTTCTTTTCTTTTATTCAGGTCCCTTGCTAAGACAGGAGAACCATCTAATGATTTGTACTCGCCAACAGCTCAGGCTCATCTATATTCGTCCCCGACACTGCTTCCGCTCACGAAGAAACAACGACGATTGGTTACGAAAAATCCAGGGACGATTGTAGCAATTGCCAAAGGAGCCCGGATGGCGGTTGAGGAATGCCGACACCAGTTCAAAGACAGGCGATGGAATTGTCCAATACAGGAGAACGGACATGGGGGGTCCATATTTGGAAAAATCATAGACAAAGGTAAACATTTGCATGTTTTGAAAGAGGTGTAGCGTGCAACATCTGCAATCCCTGTAGGAGAGTTTATAGTGATTATATACCTACCAGCTCTCTGTTATATTACTTCCCCTCCTAGAAATCTCGACTCTAGATTTGGCCTAGGAAATGATTGGTAAAGTTCTAGTTCGGCAAATGCCTGCATTCATCCCACCGCTGCCACCAATTGTAACATGCTCCATCGGCAATCTCCGATGGTCATCCATCCAACCAGTAACCGCGCAGTCTGTTGCTTACCTTCGCGACATTTCCAAGCACTTAACCCTTTCGGCACCAAATTTCTAATTGTCGTCTGCAATCCAATTATTTTCAATCATTCATTACAATAAGGAAATGAGATAAAAAAAAATGCAAATTTCAAAGGAATAAAACACATATATAGAAAAAGAGATTGAGACAAAAAGTGAATTCCCTTCAAAAAGGCGGCGCCTGATCTGGAACTGCACTATTTGTCATGGTGCATTTATGCGATATCGGCGGTGAAATGGTTAAACCATATTGCCAAATACACGTAGCTAGCTCCCCGGCAGAGTTTAAAGTCATTTTATACCTTTACATCGGCAATGCATTCGGGTACACGAATTATGTTCAAACTTTTACTCCACAGATACGCCCTTTTAGCATCTGCGAACGCTGCAGACCTATATCAAACGGATCATGCAGGAACATGCACGAAAAAGGATAATATACGTAAAGTAAACAAGCTCCTTTACTTCACGATCAGACTCTATTTTATAGCCACTCTTTAAAGCATCTCTTTGAGACAATCCTAAATGGTGGTCCGAAATGTTTTTTTAGGAATTACGTTTTTAGTATTGAAAAGCGTCCATTTTCACAATGTACACGTAACCAAAGACATATCTATATAATGTGTCTGCTTTGTTTACTTGTGGTTTAGCCCTTCGCTTGCTAATCACGTCAATATACCTACCTGTAAATAGTGAAGACCCAGGGTCTGCACTATTTACAAGTTGATTGTGCAACCAGTGCACTCCACAGCAGTGATTGCACAACGAAATACTTTCCATCACATAAATCTCTAGATTTTTTATATTCATATTCTCGCTATATTTTACATAAAATTTGGCGAAGTAGACGGTAAAAAAGGTGGTTCACCTTTTTCAAGAAAATACTAGCAAATTGATTGCCATGATCCAGGCTTTGAATATGAATTTATGTCAAACGAAAAGAAAGACATTGACAGTTTGTTTCACCCTACAATGACTACAGAGGTCAAAATCAATTTACAGCATGAAATTGATTTATTTCGATTGATCAGATAATCAAAGTAAGACGCCAGTGTGAAAATTCAGATGTTTTAGCAAATCGATGAACACATCAAAAATAAGGCAATGAAATTAGATTTAATGTAAGGTATTTCATTAATTTGGGAAAGCCATCTTGTACTTTGGCGACATTTAGAGGTAGCAATTACAGCGTGTTACGTTGTATAAAGTCTCATGCGAGATGCTGGTATCATAATGCTGTATCAAGAGTTTAGCACAACACTGTTGTAACTGTAATATATACAATAAAACCTCTCCATAACGGCCACTTAATTACATGAAGTATTTTGTGTTGAAGGCATGTGGCTGCTTAAAGCAAGGTGAGAATAAAATAGAACGCCCCTTTAGGAGCGTTCTGTTTTACTCTCACCTTGTTTTAAGCAGCCACCTGCCCTAAATACTAACCAATTAAACACAATTTAGTGGCCGTTATAGAGAGGTTTTACTGTAGTAATATACGGGACGAGTATTTGATAACATGTTCCATACGCACGAAATCAATATCGACATCATGAATATTAATAAGATGATTTTTTATGATAGCAAATGTAATTAAATAAGTTTGATATTTGTAGAAACTGTAGAGACGGATCTATTATAATTTTGTAAGCAAACAGTGTAGACCCTGATCGGACGGCTCCTAAAGGAGCTCCAGAATTACTAGTGTCTGATCTTGATCGAAACTACTTTGACGCCTGTAAGTGTTTTTGATATTTCTCAGGGAAATTCGATCTTGCTGCTGCTCATTAGAACTGTCTCTCTCCGAGGCGATTCTAACGAGTAGCAACAGGATGGTGTTTTTGTTTGAGAAACAGTAAAACCTCTCTATCACGGCCACCAAATTGTGTTAATTAATTGGTATTTAGGGCTGGTGGCTGCTTTAAACAAGGTGAGAGTTCCGTTTTACTCTCACCTTGCTTTAAGCAGTCACCTGCCTTTAACACAAAATACTTCATGTAATTTAGTGGCCGTTATAGAGAGGTTTTACTGTATATGATAGACAAACTTTCATCTTACCTACGGATCTGATGTCTATCTGCCCGCTTGTATATCTTTTAAACCATCTATGTATGTTTGTTACTAAATATTTTCAGTATTTCCCTTGCTTTTAAGCCCTTACTCTATAAATACATTATAACGCCTTTGCAAACAGAGAAGACCCATATCAGACGTCTCCCATGAATAGTCAGTAAGTATCAAAATTTGGAATAAACATAGAATATGGAAATGGCTAATAAGCACATCAATGATTTGACTACACGTAGTTTCGTTCAGTCAAGTGTTCGCTGATTTTGACTATATGTTAGATGACTTGACCCTAAGTGACCAAGACTGCAGAACAACAGTATCACAGGTCTATTGACACGGCCCTTGGGCACTGTAGATAACACTGATATGGTCTCTCAATTGACAGATGACCACTCAGTGTCTGCCCAGACACCGTCTTCCCGACGTACCCAGGATATTGGCGATACAGTTAAACCTCTTTATAACTACAGAAACCCCAAATACGATACGTGAATTAAAACATTTTCAAGAATAGCTCCTTTGTATCACCCCTAAACCGTATACTGTGACCATTCTTTAGAATCGTCTCTTCGAGACGATTCTAAAGAGTGGTCACAGTATACGATTTGTTGGGAAAATGACGATTTTAGTTGTTGGGTACGCATTTTAGTATGTAGCTCTGAATTGCCGACCATGCATATGAAGTATGGCTTCTGTTATACAGATTGTATACGATTCATGAATATCCATGTACGAAATAATAACGTCAAGAGTATTAGTTCGATTATTTTTATAATATACAGCAAATCCTCTGTAAACCGGAATTCTAGTAGAGAAACATTTATATTCTTTAGGCAGGTGGCTACTTATTGCAGGATGAAAAAAGGCAAGCAGAAAGCTCCTCTAGGACGTTTTGACCATGGCATAAGCTATAGTCATATTTATATCATTTCGCAAGCAAACAGAATAGACCCAGATTAACCGGCTCGTGTTGGCTCCGTCCTATCTGGGTCTGCTCTATTTGCATATGGAATTATATCGATCTGATTATTTAGTTTTTGACGTAGTTAAAATGTTCTGTGTTCAATTGCCAATATAAAGTCTAATTGATATCTATAATGTCATAAGTTCTTACACATAAAGGGTTGACCTATAATAATCTATAAAACCTGTACTCCATTACCTGATTAAAAAACCCTTTCACGACTTTACAAAATTAGTAGACCCAGGTCAGAAGACTTCTGTAGGAGCCATTTGATCAAGATCTTGTTTGTTTGCATATGAAATATTATGGATATACAGTCGGACTTCGATATCTCCTGCTTCAAGGGACCATACAAATTATTTCGAGATATCAGAAATTCGAGTTATCCGATTTCTTATCTAAACAATTTCTCAAGTTTGCAGCTTAATGTTATTCTAGATAAATGCTGAAAGCTTCTATAGGAACTTTCAGCATTACTTTATATCTGCATTAAGCTGTTACATGTCTTTCTAGATATACATAGTAATACAGTTTTGGAAGTTTTGGAAGGGCCGAATTTTTACTCGAGTTATCCCGAAGTTCAACTTATCCGTGTTCGAGATATCGATGTTCAGCTGTAAATTCATAGTTTCTGCAATGGTAATATCTTCTTGTTCATAATGTAATTATAAATACAGTAAACCCCCATCTAAACCGTAATTTTAGTAGAGAAGAACTTAAATACCTTTAGGCAGGTGACTGCTTAATACAGCGTGAAAGTCATGCAGAAAGTTCCTAGAGGAGCTTTCTGCATGACTTTCACCCTGCAGTAAGCTGCCACCTGTCTCCGACACCGATACTTATGCTACATTTAACGTCCGGTTTAGAGAGTTTTTACTGTATTCATCTACGTAACATTCATACTGTAATTGTTTTTCTATATATTCATGAAGTAAGTAAAGGATTAACAATATTTACAACCAGTTATTTGTATTAAATCATATACAAGAACTTTAAATAAAGAAGAATTGAGAATTCTAGGAGCTTTCTGCATAACTTTTGAACTGCATTGAGCTACCACCTGCCTTACAGGATCATAGCTATACATTTTTCGTCCAGTTCAGACAGATACTACTGTATATGGTTAGACATACTTCCCTTCTGTCTATATTTCTCTTTTATTTTTTCTGTCTCTCTGTCTCTCTCTGTCTGTCTCTGTCTCTGTCTCTGTCTCTCTCTGTCTCTCTGTCTCTGTCCTGTCTGCCTCTCTGTCTCTCTCTGTCTCTCTGTCTTTCTGTCTCTCTGTCTCTCTGTCTCTCTTTCTGTCTCTGTCTGTCTGTCTGTCTGTCTGTCTGTCTGTCTCTGTCTCTGTCTTTGTCTCTGTCTCTCTCTCTGTCTCTCTCTCTCTCTCTCTCTCTCTCTCTCTCTCTCTCTCTCTCTCTCTCTGTCTCTGTCTCTGTCTCCGTCTCTGTCTCTGTCTCTGTCTTTGTCTCTGTCTCTCTCTGTCTCTCTCTGTCTCTGTCTCTGTCTCTGTCTCTGTCTCTGTCTCTCTCTCTCTGTCTCTCTCTGTCTCTGTCTCTCTCTCTCTCTCTCTCTCTCTCTCTCTCTCTCTGTGTCTCCGTCTCTGTCTCTGTCTGTCTGTCTGTCTGTCTGTCTGTCTGTCTGTCAGTCTGTCTGTCTGTCTGTCTCTGTCTCTGTCTCTGTCTCTGTCTCTGTCTCTGTCTCTCTCTCTCTCTCTCTCTCTCTCTCTCTCTCTCTCTCTCTCATTAATTCATTTTTCGTTATTGTTTTCTCAATTGCTTTCCCTTTTAGACGTTTATCATTCAATGGTTTTGTCTTTCATTCTTTCAGCACAATTTTCCAATTCTGTCTTATCTTTTTAATTAATCAATTTGTTTGTCTGGTTTATTTTTATTTTATTTATTTTTTTCTAAAACAAATGCGTTGTCTATTGTCTACACTCAATATGTGTACCGGTTATTAGGCAAAACTATTGTTCTCAGTATCAGATCTTAACTCTTGTTCTGTCGAAAAATATGTTTGCCTAAACTCTGATATTCTGGGTTTTTTCTCACTTAACCCCGATTCCTTAACGCATGTAGGGAATTATTGTCAGTGTGACAAACAGATTGGATCCTGATGAGACGCCGAGATCCAAGCTGTTTGCAAATGTGACCAATTCGCATTCTGGCAGGATAAGGGTTAAAACGAGTAACAAATATTGCTTAGGCTCAATGCTCAAACTTTAAAGACAAAAAACTAGCTTAATGAATTGTGGCTGTTCTTTGATGGTTATATCTTTTTTTGTTTTATCTATTTCATGATACATGGTTTCCTTTCCTGTACATAATCACCTTACTGCTTGTTTTATCCCAGTTCGGCCTTTTACAAGTCTTTGCTTTCTGTGGTTAGATGTTTTATTAGTTTTTCTCTTTTGAAGTGATTTTCAAATACGTATCCTCTCTCAAAACTGCTGTGGCCAAGCCCCGTTGAAAATTAACTTATTAGCGTTTAACAGATGAACAGTTAAAGTGCTAATTCACAAGTGAAGTTTCATTGATGTCTAACCCGTCTTTTGTCTGACTGTTTGAAATCCATTTCACCGACTGTTTTCCCCTATTTTCCCATTTGTTAGCTCTGTGTGGGGTTTGGAATGCGTGAAGTATCACTCTTCAACCTGTTGACAAAAAGGCTAATTCATTAAAGAAACATTAGTTTCGGTCCTGTCGGTACGACTAATAACAGGGGCGGATAGTTTATTGCGGCCCTTTTTACTTTCGCCCCCGAAGATGGTAATTACCAGCCCAATTGAGCGCTTGTCTTAACAGCAATAGTTGACCCCTTCCCATGCTAAGCCCGTCAAACCTGGTATCTGCAAACAGATTGGATCCAAATGAGACGCCGAGTTACTCGGCGTCTCATCAGGATCCAAGCTGTTTGACACTCAGTCTGAAGTTTCTTAAGATCTTGAACAAATTGTGATACATGTACAAGTAAAACACGTAACAATTCGAGGTTTTAACAGATTTGTTATTCTGCATGAGTTGTGAGCATGTACAGTAAAGTTTTCAGCCCAAACCATACAACCTGATTTTACTCAATCTTTATCCTGTTGTACAAACTATTACCTACTTAATATCAGATATGTTGCATTTTCATCTCCAATTTATTCAAGCTCTTGAGAAAACTGTTAACCGGCTGTCAAACAGCTTGGATCCTGATGAGATGAAGTTACTTGTTGTCTCCACTGGATTAAAGTTGTGTTTCAATTTGAGAGTCATATTACGCTTGTACGAGTATCAGAATGAGGGTTAAACCGCGAGTTTGCTCACGTATGGTTTAGTATATTATTATTTGACGTGTTAATTGTGTTATTTGACGTGTTATTTGTGTTATCTGACATGCTATTTGGCGAGTTCTGGTGTGTTATTTGACGTTATACGATGTGTTATTTGACATTTCGTGTGACGTGTATTGGTGTGTTATTTTACGTTATAAGACATGTTTTTCGACATGTTATTTGACGTGTTATATCTGCCATCAGATGTCTTATGTGACTTGTTATCTATGTTATACCACGTGTTAACTATGCTATTTGAGGAGTTTTGGCGTGTTATTTGACATGTAATTTGACGTGTTATTTGACGTGGTATTCATGTTATTTGACAAGTTATTTATGTTATTTGACATGTTGTTTTATTTGACATATTATTATTTTATGCTGTTATTTGACATGTTATTGACGCTGTTATTTCATTCGACGTATTAGTTGATGCTATGTCACTTCAGTTTATACTTTACTAAAAACAAGAAATACGCAGAAGGTTAAACACCGTACACAGTTTGATACACATTTTGGACAGGACATTTGCTTAAATATTAACCCTTCGCTTGCTGAATTTTAAAATGCATTTCTTCTTCTTTACCTATGCCCTGTTGAATAATTACATATATCGTCACTGTGTACAAGTATTACGCTGTGAAATCAATCTCTGCTTTGGAGTGCACTGGTTGCACAATCAACTTGTAAATAGTGCAGACCCTGATGAGACAGCTCCTGCAGGTCTTCACTATTTACAGGTAGGTATATTGACGTGAATAGCAAGCGATGGGTTAATAGTTCAACACTTTCGAGAGTACTTATAGTCACATTTGTAAACACCTTAGATCCAGAGGCCAAGTCATTCGGCGTCTCATCAAGATGCAAGGTGTTTGTCCCTCAGACAAGCATTTCTTAAACGCATATAAGAATCGGAGGTTAGAGAAAACTACGGCACGTCAAGGTGTGAGAAGACACAACTTTTTTTCAGCATGATAAGAGTTAATGCATGCGTATGTGTAATAGAGGAATCGATTACAGTAATGGTCTGTGTTCTGTTCTGTTCTACTGTGAGTATAAACAGGGATGTTTAGTCCTTTGCGTGATAAGACGCCTAATGACGCTTTTACAAACACTCTGCTCGGTTTGCTTAACACTTTCCCTGTTCTGTGTTTATTTCAAATTTCAACACCTACTGAATATTCATGGGCAAAAAAGTTACAACGAAATATGGAAGGTGAAACACTGTAGCCATTTTAGAAAGTAAAGAAATAGATTTTGAAATTCCATTAGCAAACAGAGCAGACCCTGATCAGACGGCTCCTCTAGGAGCCGTCTGATCTAGGTCTACTCAGTTTGCAAATGCATGAAAACACGTTTATATGAGGGAAAGGGTTAAGAACTAATACGTATATAACTCTTAAGTTTCTGCCATGTTAAAATACACTTGTTCTTAATGCCATTATAAAAATATTATATATTAATATTCATAATGTAAGTATTTGTTACATGAATAATTATGAGGAAGACGGTTGCCGAATTTCCCATAATTTTAGCCTGTATTATTGTCCGCTATTAAAATAGGACCCGTCTAAATCGGAATTTTAATAAAGAATAATTTAGGTCTTTTTAAAAAGGCAGATGACTGCTTAATGCAGGATGAAAGTCGAGCAGAAACCTTCTTTGGGAGCTTTCTGCATGACTTTCTACATGCATTGAACTGCCACCTATCAGAATTACTGGTTTTGATTAGGTTAGAAGGGTGTACTGTATTTAGAAGAATGTATAATGGAAGATGGATGTTTTTCTGGATATTCGAAGGAACGCCGATAGATCGCGTGTGTCTGTCCTGCTTTCACATGTCCGAAAGCTGTCGTTTGGTTAGTAAACTGAATGTCAGACAGCGATGTCATCATTTTGAACTTGTTAACCAACTGTCTCATACAGACGTATTTAACCCTGTCCCTGGTGCATACAGTAAAACCCCGCTAATGCGACCATCTAAAATAGGTATAATTGTGGGTGCTAGATGCAGGTGGTAGCTTAATGCAGGACAAAATTAATACAGAAAGCTCCTAGAGGAGCTTTCTGTATTACTTTTACCCTGCATTAAGCAACCACCTGTTTATAATGGCACCAATGTTTATTCATTAAGTGGTCGCATTAGCGGGGTTTTACTGTATTTATGTGAGAAAATAAAACCACACTGAATATTAATCAGAGTATATTTTTATAATATATGAACAGTAAACACTTTGGCTGAGGCAGAAACTATTGAATCAGATCTATATCATACCATAAGCAAACAGAGCAGACCCTGATCAGATGGTTCCAACAGGAGTCGTCTGACCTGGATATACTCCATTTTCAAATGCGTGAGAAAAGGCGTGTGTATGAAGGAAATGGATCACGCCTTTGCAGAGTAGACCACAATCATACAGCCCCTGTAGGAGCCGTCTGATCAGGGTTTACTCTGTTTGCTTATGAAATGGTATACAGTTTCTGTCATGGCCAGCATTTCATGTACTCGTATATAAATGAAAAAAAACAAAACTTATTGATATTCATGATATTATTATATCATACGTGAACATTAATGAAGGAAAGGAATATAGTAGACTGGTCGACGTTTGTGACGGTCGACCTGGATGTATAATGTTTACAGATGATGAAAAAAACGTTTTCCCAATCAATTATAATTTGAATGAAAATGCATAGTCTTAAGTGAACACGCACTTTTGTGGTGCGATCTCCTTGCAAGTATATTAACCCCGTCCTCAAGATCATTAGATTTGAATCATGGTGTCTACAGTAATTGAACCCCAATGTTGTTCCTTATCCCGTCATCCGCGAACTCATCCGCATTTGCAAACAGCTTGGATCCAGATGAGACGCCGAGTAACTCGGCGTCTCATCAGGATCCAAGCTGTTTGACTCTCGGTCAATATTTTCTCAAATGCTTGATCGATTTGGAAGTAGTTAAAATTGCACCTGATCAAAATTGGAAGAGGCTTTATTTTAATCAATAGGAGGACTTGGGTTAACTTGTATGTTGGGTGCTTCGCCCAGTTTTTTTGCTTCAGTTCACAATGGACAGTGTTCTTTTCATTACAGTGTCATTAATACTGGGTTACAATTCTGGAATTCAATAGCGACAAGCTTAAGTGCATAGTTTCATTCATTTTAATGTGGATTTCTTTATTTCTGTTTCCGATCAAATGTTTAAAATGTGATGCATCCTTACCTACGTATATGATTCGTTCTTTACACTGAAGAGTATGGTAACACTCCGTGTTAAGCATTTACTTGGTGCATATTCATGTAAGAAATAATGATTTATCGAGTAGAGGTCGTCCGATCTGAGTCTACTCTGTTTGCTTATGGGATACTATAGATCTGCCATGGCTAAAACATCTTTTGTTCATACATGTATGCTATTATGAAGATTCGGCTAATTCATGTTCATGGTGTCCGAATTTCCTTTTTGAAACTAATTCATCAGGGTTAACAACATTCTCTCATACTGATGCCTTTTTGCGTCTCTGTAAAACTCATATTTTGGAACGATTATGATAAAAAGGGCATTTGCTCCTTAGGAGCAAATGCTCTGTTTATCACAATCGTTTCAAAACTACACAATTCTAAACTTCTCCATTTATATAGTTAATGCTCCTTTTCAGTAGATTAATACAAAGAGGTTGGGCCTAAATATAGCCTAGGAAGGACCCGAGAGAGTATTTTTCTGTATTCGAACGTCCTCTCTGTACCCTCATTAACTATTTCCCTGTTCTATGTATATTCTAAATTTCAATACCTACTGAATATTCATGGACAACAACATAGTTATACTGAAATATGGAAGATGGACCAGTGTAGCCATTTTAGAAAGTAAAGAAACAGTTCTTTCAAATTCCATTAGCAAACAGAGCAGACCCTTACAATGTATAGGAGCTATCTGAGCTGGGTCTACTATTTTTGAAATGTGCGAAAATACGTTTAGATGAAGGAAAGGGTTAATTACAGAAAGGAAGTTACAAACGTCAAACGACATACCAACCACATCTTCATTAACCTGACAATCAACAATAAACAAAATGAAAGACAGTTATCAAATGTCACAAATACACATATTGAACCTAGTACTTGCAGAGCTACAAATAATGGTGCGTACCCAAATACTAAAATCGTCATTTCTCCACTAAACCCTATACTGTGACCACTCTTTAGAATCGTCTCGAAGAGACGATTCTAAACAGTGGTCACAGTATAGGGTTTGGTGGAGAAATAAAGGAGTTATTCTTGAAATATATAGTAATTTACGTGTCTTATCTGGAGCTTTGAATCCTGATAGGTATAACGAGTGTTTTATAGTCGTGTCAAGTCATTGTTTTCCAAAGAGTTGAATTTTTCGGTCATTTGAATCCATAGCTCTTTAATTTCACATACATTGTTTTACTCTTGAATTGTACAGTTTTGAGTACAGTAGAATCCCTCTAATGCGACCACTTAAACAAGAGCCGCGTGCGGCACCAACGTTCGTCTGATTTAGTGTTTGTCCAGCTAAATAAAAACAAAGGGCCATAACTCTATTTATTAGTCGAATTTCTGTAATGATCAATGAATGTGCTGCCATGGTAGAAACTGTAGAATCAAACCTATATGTTATTTCATACGCAAACAGAGCAGTTCCTGGTCAGATAGCTCATACACGAGCTGTTTGAACATGGCCTACCGTCTACTCAATTTGTAAATGCGTCTCTATAATGTAAAGGGTTAAAGAGTAGCTCGAGACATTTATTCTGATATCAACCTTAGTCCTTTAAGCCCAGGACACCGTCATTTTCAAATAGTGTAGACCTAGACCAGATGACTCCTGGATGAGCTTTTTGTTCGGGGTCTTCGTGTTTAGCGTTCAAAATCCTCCAGCAAGTTTAAGCCTTTCATAGTGAGTTACATTGATTGACTATTCGACTCTGATAATACAAAGTTGTAAGAAAACTATTTGATCACTGCAAACTATGGATATCAAGAACATCTGCCATGATTTCAAAGCTATGTATGGTCAGTGTTTACCATTAACACATTCCATCCTAGTGGCGTATTAAAGTCACATTTTGAAACCATTTTGCTAAATAGAGCATTTGCTCCATAGGAGCAAATGCTGTATTTATCATAATAGTTTCAAAACTGCATACATGTAATTCTAAATTTCTCCTTTTCTGTAGTTGATGCTCCTTTTCGGTAGATCTATTCAAAAGAGAATGGGTCTAAAAATAGTCTAGGAAGGAATGAGAGTTAAATATAACAGCGAATAACATTCTGCTCATTATAAATGTCAGTTAATTCAATTATTGTATCAACACTTTAAATAAAGATATGTTTTGTCATAACAAACGATAGACCGAAATCGCTTCGGTGCTAAGCAGAACAGACTCTGATCAGACAGCTCCTATAGGAGGTTTCTAATGTTGGTCTAATCTGTTTGTAAAGGCGTAAAGGTCGGTATTGTGGAGTAAAAATAGTTAAGTGAAAGAATTCGTTGACAAATGCTTGAAACAGGTCGAGCATTTCTGTCAGGGAAAAGGGCTTAAAAGTTATGTTGAACCCTTTCCAAGCTAAGAACGTCTTATTTGTCATTTGCAAACAGCTTGGATCCAGATGAGACGCCGAGGTACTCGGCGTCTCATCAGGATCCAAGCTGTTTGACAATCGGTCAATAGCATCTCAAGAATTTTATCGAATAGGAAGTCGGTGAAAAGTTCAGCATATCAGGGATTGAGCAGGCGTTATTTTTTGCAGTATAATAATAGTTAACATTAGAATTAGGGGTAAATTAAGCATGTCAAATTTGCTAATAAGTGGCGAGATACCCTATAATCAATTAGAACATTAACATGTGGTGTAGCAATTTTTTCCTCTAGTACATAATTTATTACTGGGTGGTTTAGAGAGAAGAGTGGTAGTTTCGGGTGGCAAGTATTTGATTTATATAACTATGTCTAAATACGTTAGCGTGCACTTGAACACTATAAAACTCCCTCTAAAATGGACCTATAGTAAAGAAGGACTTTTTATCTGTTTAGACAGGTGACTGCTAAATGTATGTTAAAAGTAGTGCTTAAAGCTCCTGTAGGAGATTTCTGCATGGCTCTCACATTGCCTTAAGATCCCACATGTCTTCAAGACCTGAAGTAAATACTGATTTAGATGTCCGGTTTTACTGCATTCAATCTAGAGCAGAACAGAACAGAACAACGGTAGCTTTCGCTCGTTATTATACTCAAAATGCAACAGAGTGAGTCCTTTCTGTGTTGCTTTCGCTCTGCATAATCATATTTAACATGAATATTGATTAGCTATTTTTGTACAGTAACATTATGAACGATGGACTTTTCGCTATAAAAGAAACGGTAGAATTACGTTCATATTCTTTCATTTGAAAATAGAACAAGCCTTGAATAAACAATGTCACCATGTACAGTAGTTGTTTGGTATTGATATACAGTAAAAACCCTCTAAACCGGACATTTAATTTGGTATAAATATTGGTCTGGGAGACAGATGGTTGCTTAATGCAGGGTGAAAGTCATGCAGAATGCTCCTCTAGGAGTTCCGTGTATATTTATCAAGAAATAATGAATATATGAATATTAATTAACTGTATTTTTGTAATGCCATTATCAACAAAGGAATGTTTGACCGTGGCAGAAACTGCAAAACCTTATCTATATTATTCCATTAGATATCTATAGTATTTCATTAGAAAATAGTGCAGATCCTACCGGAGCCGTCTGATCTGGTTCTGGTCTGTTTGCAAAGGCATAGAAAGGAGATTTATGTAGTAAAGGGTTAATCGTATTACCTTAACCCCCCGCTTGCTATTCACGTCAATATACCTACCTGTAAATAGTGAAGACCCAGATGAGACAGCTCCTGCAGGAGCTGTCTCATCAGGGTCTGTACTATTTACAATTTGATTGTGCAACCAGTGCACTCCTCCACAGCAGTGATTGCACAGAGAAATACTTGTACACAGTGAAGATATATGTAATTATACAACAGGACATGGGTAAAGAAGGAGAAATGTATTTTAAAATTCAGCAAGCGAAGGGTTAATTAACTGCGGTAGGCTACGCATTCGGAAACCACTAGCCCCACTCTGCCGGTTTGTGAAGACTGAAAAATCCATTCTGGCATGTATTTTGCTAACTTTCAATTACACAGACAAAGTAACAAATCGTGAAGATCCCGATCAAACTGCTACTTTTGAATTTATTTAACTAATATATTTACTATATAACATCGTCCAAATTAAAGTTTAATCATATCCATTGTTCATGACTGGGGGGGGGGTTGCAAAAGAAACATATCCTGGTATATCAAATAGTGCAGACCCTGATCAGATGGCTCCTTCAGAAGTTCTCTGATCTTGGTCTTCACTGTTTGCTGTTGTCTCATTAATGGATTAGTAATCTGATACTTACAGAGACTTGGAGCCTGTTTTTGTGGGGTTTTTTTACACTGATAGCAATACAAATAGTCGATGGTTCACGTGAGATTGATGAAGACTTTATAGCAATATTTTTGACTGATGAAATGTGTGGATTGATTATATAATACGTAATTAGGATCTATGCCAAACAGCCTTCCGCTATGAGACTGGGATGCTTTTTTATTCGCAGACTTAACCTCGTAACCTGTGGTTTTATTAACATGCACTTGATAGGGCCAGCTACAAGTGGTTAACTGCGAGACATGTCTGTACATGAATGTGAATACAGGTCGTGTAACTGATTTAGACCCACCCTCTTTGAATAAATCTACCGAAATGGAACATTTACTAGAGAAAAGGAAATGTTTAGAATTGTGTAATTTTGAAATCATTGTGATAAATAGAGCATTTATGGAGCAAATGCTCTATTTATCACAATTAGTTTCAAACAGTGACTTTTACAGAGGCGTCAAAATGCGTCAGTAGGAGGTACAAATGTAACGGGTTAAAATATACCAAACGTGTCGAAAACCAGATTGTATATCATCTTTATGATGTACAGCAGAACGTCCATAATACGACCACATAATTAATACATACGAATTATTTTAAAACTCTGGGAGCTTTCTGCATTACTTTCGTCCTGTATTAAACTACCACCTGACTTTAAAATGACACACTCTACTTTCAACGCTTTTTATAATGCCTAAACAATACACAAAGCATTTTCTGCATGATGAAAAGAAGTATATATCGCAAGGAATCAATTTAATAAACCCTGAAGAAGACAAAAGTTTCGCCGATGATTTAGTATTTATTTGGTTTGCTCTGTTATAGTTCGAAACAGACCGGTATTATGTTGTTGTACAGTGTCAACGAAAACGGTTAATTTTGTATCTCAGATGTTTTAGAAAGGTTTTTACTGCTATGTAAACCTCTTTAAATCGGAATTCTAGTAGAGAAGAATTTGGATACTTTTACACAGGAGGCTACTTAACCCATTCCCTCATATTGACGAATTTTGACGACTCTGTAAAAGTCACTTTGTGAAACCATAGTGATAAATAGAGCATTAAATGGTTTCAAACTGCAAAATTCAAAAAAATTCCTTTTCTCTAGTTAATGCTCCTTTTCGGTAGATTTATTCAAAGAGGTTGTATCTAAAGATAGCCTATGGTGTAATGGGTTAATGCAGGGTAAAAGTCATGCAAAAAGCTCTGTTATCTCAAAGTAATGTATATGATCCCTTGACTGTAGTTCGAGCGCAAATAACTTTTATTCGATTAGTACACTTTTAGCGGGGAAATATGCAAACAGAATAGACCCTGATCAGAATGCTCCTGTAGAGCCCATGGCTATGGGTCTACACGGATTACACGAATGCCCCGATGAATACATATATGTTAATATAAATATTCCCACAGTTTATTCAATTTTGAAACAATCATCACTGAATGGCAAATAGCTTTGATACCTATCAGCCATTCATTATCAGATCTGGGTTCTAACAGCTAATTAGACAATAGGAATATAATAGTGTCCAATTACACTAGCAGTTTTATAGAGCCCATTGCATTTGGAAATCGCTAGACAGGAACAAATATGCTTTGGTTTTTTCTCTGAAACCACTCTGATTAAATTAAAATTTGAAAAGTAGATATTCATTCAACATTTAACTTAATGACGTAATTTCAAGATAATATCAGGAAATACGGATGTTGCAATTTTCGCATAATTTGGTGTAAGTTATCGAACTGTTGCACCATCATTGCCTAGGGTGTTTACCATATAAACCACCTGTAATTGATGTTCATTGATCAAAATAATAACGTAAACGCTTATCCCGCTAGTAGCAACCTTAAACAGCTTGGATCCAGATGAGACGCCGAGTAACCGCCGAGTAACTCGGCGTCTCATCAGGTTCCAAGCTGTTCGAGACTTTGCCAATGGTTTCTCAAAGTCTTGATTATATCGGGGATGTTCAATATTGCACCAAATTTAAATTTGACCAGTTATTATTTTTTAAAACAGGATAGGGTTACCTTAGTAGTAAGTGGTTGCGCTTATTGTACAGTATGTATTATCCCCTTCTCTCATATAAACGGGTTTTCACTCATCTGCAAACAGTGTAGACCCAGATCAGACGGCTCCTATAGGAGCCGTCTGATCAGGGTCTGCTCTGTTGCTAATGGGATTTGAAAGATCTGTTTCTTTAGTTTCTAAAATGGCTACAATTGTACACATTCTATGTTGTATTATATATAACTATTCAGTAGCTATTGAAATTTAAACATGGGGTCTTTAGAACATATGACTGTTTGATGTAGAACACTCCTTTCTTTACTTGTCAGCATCACATGCGCAATGCATTAACCCTTTCCTTAATGAATAAACATGTTAGAAATAATGACGTCATGAATATTACTTAGATAAATCAGTTATACTAGCATATGGACACGGGAATGTTTGGCATTGTCAGAAACTGTAGAATCATATCTATATTATACATGTATTATAAGCAAACAGAGCAGACCCTGATCAGAGGGCTCCTATAGGAGCCGTCTGATCTGGGTCTAATCTGTTTGCAAAAGCGTAGAAAAGCGTATTTATGGAGTAAAATGTTGAAATAGATGACTGTCTGATACAATCCAGAGTTAATGCAAAACACTCATTTCTTTACTTGTCTGCATCACATTCGCAATGCATTAAGCTACCATAAACTCCAGAATATAATGTAACAAATAGTTGGAGTAGTAACTGTTGAGATTTGTTTCTATACTGATAATCTGGAGTTTTTGATGAATCGTTTTAAACATTTTCTCTGTTGAATATTCATGTGAGATATAATGTCATCATAAATACTTACAGTACAGAACCTGTATTAAGCGACTTTACATTGATTGTAAACAGGAGTCTTAGCCCTTTCCCTCACATAAACGTGTTTTCACGCATTTGCAAACAGAGTAGACCCAGATCAGACGGCTCCTATAGGAGCCGTCTGATCAGGGTCTGCTCTGTTTGCTTATGGAATTTGATATATTTTTTTCTTTACTTTCTAAAAATGCTCCATCTTCATTATTGCATATTTACTATTTTGTCCATGAATATTCAATAGGTGATGAAATTTGTAATAAACATAGAACAGGGAAATGGTTAAAAAGCAGGTGGTTGCTTAATGCAGGGCAAATGCAATGCACAAAACTCCTGTATGAGCTTTCTGCATTACTTTTGACTTGCATTAAGCTACCACCTGCCTTACAGACCCATAATTTGACCTCTTTTTGTGGTCGCTTAATACAGGTTATTCTGCAGTTGAATTTTATAATGGCATGTGTACACATAATTGTTTGGTATTGATAGAACCTGTAGAGTCAGATCTGTTATGAATTCATAAGCAAACATAGTAGACCCTGATCCGACAGCTTCTTCAGGAAATGTCTAATGTGGGTCTACTCTGTTTGCAAATGCGATAAAAAAGCGTTTGCATGTCCGTCATTAACCCATCTGCGCCCAGTTTATATATTGGATAAGTCCATTTTTTATCTAAGAAATTCCTGGTCTAAATTTTCATTTTCGTTTTGTTTTATATTGAAGTTCCTATCAGCAAACAGTGTACACTCTGATCTGCGGCGTCTGATCAGATTCTACACTGTTTTCCTGTGTCCCATATATGGGATCGTGGGCACAAATGGGTTAAATTTGAACCATATTGAAACTTAGTTAAAAGTGTTAACAGCTTTAGCATCTGATGCACCATTGGAGTTTTGTGGTTTTTTGGTAATACAAATATAAGTTTTTGTTGTTCAATTACAGTAAATCCCTCTAAATTTAACATTTGGTAAAAAACAATTTAGATCACTTAAGGAAGACGACTGCTTATGCAGGGTGAAAGTCACGGCAAAGGGTACCAACGGAGCTTTCTACACGATTTTCATTGTGCACCTGCCTTAACCCATTCCCTCATATTGACGACTGTTGACACCTCTGTAAAAGTCACTTTGTGAAACCATTGTGATAAATAGAGGATTTGTTCCTATAGGAGCAAATGCTCTATTTATCACAATGGTTTCAAACTACAAAATTCTAAAAGTTTCCTTTTCTCTAGTTAATGTTCCTTTTCGGTAGATTTATTCAAAGGGGTTGTATAAAAAAAAATAACCTATTGGGTAATGGGTTAAAGACCAACATTGCTACTTATGTCCGATTTAGAAGAATTTTATAGTGAGGATAAATCAAAGTATTCTATAGCATAAGTATTAGTATCGAATGAAATTTATAATGTAGATGAATACATAATGAAATTCACACCAGGGTCCTGCTACATGTAGCCCGATGCTCTAGCGCACCTCATCCCGAAAATCCATATACTGCATTATAGAAACAACTTCAAATAATACAACAAACAAACAAACAAAAACAACATCTTAGCTACTTAAGGCAATAATCTCTACTCGCAGAGCGTTTCAAAAATCCCTGAAAAAATCATTTGTTTATATTCTGAAAAGAAACATGTCGGACGAAAACATGTTAAATAAACGCTATAGAAGACGAAATTGGTATGTGTGTTTGAATATTGAAAAGTAGTCCCAAATCAGACGATATCTATAGAAACAGGGTCTTCCCTGTTTGCTTTATACATAATGCTTAAAGAATATCTTAGATCTGTTTTCATGATTTGTTGTCATAACAATATGTCTACTTGTATTATATATAACAATATAATAAAAATAAGTTAATTAATATTCATAATAAGTAGGGTCTGCCATGAATATTCATCAAATAATCGGTGAATTTACCACAATTTGTTTAACGCGCTGAAGGACGAGGAATGTCCCATCTCCGAAATCGAATCTAACTTCATCTTCTCCTCCCATTTATTACTAATATTCGCGGGAATGTCAATTAGATTTTAAACGATTTAATATTTGCTGATTTTTCATGCTTGATCAAGTCTTGCTATTCAGTGTATTATACCCGTCAAACATTCCGACCATAAAAAACTCAGAAAATCAGATAAATACGACTGTTAACCATTGATCTGTTAACCTCGACTTAATCTGCACGTGCAAACAGCTTGGATCCAGATGAGACGCCGAGTAACTCGGCGTCTCATCAGGGTCCAAGCTGTTTGAAACTCGGTCAATAGTTTCTTAAAAGTTTGAAACCAATCGGATGTAAATGAAAAGAGATTGGAGAATAAGCAGACAATATGTTTCAGCGGTTTAAGCATTAATAGTGCGATGAATTGTACGATAGGTGTAGTGGATTTCAATTAAACTGAACGAAACCGAAATTGAAAACAGGCTTTTGGTACCGCCGCGCTTTTCGCCATTAAATATTGAGACGTGTTTCGCGGACAATTAAACCGGCCCTAATGGTCCATGGATTTGGGGTAAATCAACGAAAGCCGCGTCTGTTTGGATCTATATCTCGGTATATTTATATGATTCGATGATAATTGATATGGAATTTCTTACCATTTGGCAACAATATTTCATCTGATAAGTCACGTTATTTTTCTGTTATTTACGATTCTTATATGCATCCTTTAACCGGTATTCTCGTAAGTATTTGTGTAAAAAAATGATGACATCATGAATATATATTAGCTGAATATTTATAACGGGAAATAAACACAGGATTTCTTTCTTTCTTTCTTTATTTTTATTTATTTTTATTTATTTATTTATTTTGCAAAGGCACATACAATAAACTCCCGTTAATGCGACCACCTAAAAGAGGTATACTTCTGAGTGATATAATTATGCAGGTGGTAGCTTAATGCAGGACCAAAAGTAATGCAGAAAGCTGTATTATTTTTGTCCTGCATTAAGCAACCACCTGCTTACATGTATAAAGGCAACCATGTTTAATCACTAAGTGGTCGCAATAGAGGGATTCTAATGTACTGTAAAATCAGATTTATATATTCCTTAAACAAATATTTAGACTCTGATCAGCCGTGTGCTCTAGGTCTACTCTGTGCATAAATACTTGAAAAGGCTTTTACAGCAGGTATAAACGTCTAACCAAAGCCCTGCTGAAAAACATATGTCTGCTTCATTCTGTTATAATAATAATAATAATAATAATTATTATTAATAATAATAATAATAATTTTACTTGGCAAGTATACATAACATGTCAATTTAAAACAAAATGATGCATAAAAATACAATACAATAACAGCTGTGAAATTCATCAGTTTAAAAGATAATATCATTACATGAATACAATTTATATTTATATTTACTCGATGTAGGAATAGCCATGCAATGCACATCAACACCAGGGATAACACACAAAAAGAGGGGTTATTGACATATCTTTGAGTGACCATTCTATGTTGTAGGTTTTATTTACATTTCCTTATATATCCGATTTGTGTAAGTTTCTTTTAACCATTTCCCTGTTCGGTGTTTATTCCAAATTTCAGTACCTACTGAATATTCGTTGACAAAATAGGTATATTGAAATGTGCAAGATGGAATATTGTAGCCATTGTAGAAATTAAAGAAACAGGTCTATCAAATTCCATAAGCAAACAGAGCAGACCCTGATCAGACGGCTCCTCTAGGAGCATGGCTTTAACCCTACATTAAGCTGCCACCTGACTACAAGACCAATATTTATTCTAATTTAACGTCCGGTTTAGTGTGTGTGTGGAGGGGGGGGGGGCTTACTGTATTGGATCTGACGTAAAGTTACACGAGGAATTATTTGTAATTCAAAACATTGCTAAGTATTTTAGGACCTCATAGTTCTCCAAGAACACATTTTTTGTCCTCATACTTCTGAAGCCTGTGGTCACATTTGTCACATTTTAGGGATAAAAATATTACATTTTCAAGACTATGTTCATGATTTCTTTTTAAAATGTATTAATGGCATTATACTAAAATTAGTGCCATATTATTTTAGTCAACTAGTTTGGTAAAAAATAAAAAATAAATGAGCACCGAGTACTCTATATAATAAAGATTTGATTCAGATGTGAAACTTAACTTTTTTGTTACAATTGCATATTGAAATGCGGAGAATGTTATTTCATGCCACATCAACTAATGGCATCATTACAAAATTCACGGAAAATGTAAAAAATATGACTGGGTTATGTGAAAAATTTGATCTCATTGTTTACACCTCTAACGAACGTGATCACAATTTTTACAGGCTTGATAAATGTGATCTCATCTGGGGGAAATGAATGCCTATCTTTCCGTGTTTTTTTTTTCATTTTTCTCGCAAGTTCTTAAGTCCAATCAGATTGACCGTAGGTATGAGAAATTAGTTGATATAAATCTACTTGGTTTGTTCCAATTATTTTCACACATAAGGCTTTGTTCAATATGAGAGAGAGAAAGAGAGATATAGAATGGGAGAGAGAGGGGGAGAGAGAGAGAGAGAGGGAGAGAGGGGGGTAAATCCGCGTCTCATCAGGATCCAAGCTATTAGACTACTCAGTTATAGTTATTCAAAAGCATCTAAGCTATTAGACCACTCGGTTATAGTTATTCAAAAGCATACAAGATATTATACTACTCGGTTATAGTTATTCAAAAGCATCCAAGCTATTAGACCACTCGGTTATAGTTATTCAAAAGCATCCAAGCTATCAGACCAATCGGTTATAGATATTCAAAAACAGTCAAGCTACTAGACCACTCGGTTATAGTTATTTAAAAGCACCCAAGCTATCAGACCACTCGGTTATAGTTATTCAAAAGCATCCAAGCTACTAGACCACTCGGTTATAGTTATTCAAAAGATCTATAGAATCGGTAGTAGTCCAACTTGAACCAGATCTGATTTTGAGTGGACATTAACCATTTCTGTGCGGGACAAGAGTCATTAATATTCATTGCAATTAGTGTAGTCCCAGATGAGACCTTCTTATCAGGGTCTGCATTATCTGTCATGTTAGAATTTTCTTTTGGTCCCTTTGAATATTTAGCATTGTAAGAGTTAATCTTTCACAGCAAAGTAATGGTTAAACATTAGAAACATGAGAAGTATTGGACAATCTGTCTGAACTGCCCTCCAACCTTTTGTATTTTGTTTTTAAATTCCACAGTTGCAGATATCCATAAACGTAGTCTGGCATTTACTGCCTTTGAAAACGTTGACACGATAGCCTCTTTTTGGTTTGACCTTTGACTGCATCAACCGTACGGAAACAATGAACTCGTCTCCGGACACCTTCCCGAAAACTCGGTACCGGCTTGTTACAGGTCCGTCCATGAAACTACGAATATTTATTAGTTTGTTTTTATTTCTTTATCGACACAATCTGCGAGAGGTAACAACAAAACGGGCGTTAAAGTGTCCGGCCAGGTCTTACAACCACGTCCATGATTGTGGACATAAAACTGTGGACCACCCTCTCCGCTAGTACTGTATATACAGAAGAGAGGTTTACGAGTCGTTGAAATAGGTCCCATGACAGCTTAATAGTCTGTTAAACGTGAAAACGTTGAAGTGAGAAAGGGTGAGAGAAAAAGACAGATTGACATACATACAACCAGAGAGAAGGGAATGAAACCGAGGAAGAGTAAAGAGAGTTAGTGAACATGAAATCGACAGGAATAAAGCTAAAGACAGACAGGCAGACAGACTGTAAGACTGAAATGCAGATGAATAGAGACAGAAGCAGACAGAAACAGACACATATACAAAAGAAGACAGACGGACAGCGCAATAGAAAGACGTACACCAAACGGAAGGTCGGACCGACAGAAGGATTGACGCACCTACAGAAAGACTTAATCACGGTCAGACAGGTCATAAACTAAATGACCAGTTTTGATATAAAAAAAACTACTGCAGATTCTAGGACACACTATAAAGTATAAAATAACAGGAAGAATGTAATTTAATGTCTTTCGACGATATGAGTACAATCCTATTGGATTTGTAAGCTAAAAATACGCGTTACTCAGTAGATACGCCCTTTCTACGCCTTTACAAACAGAGTAGTCCTGATCAGGGTCTGATCAGGATCTGCTCTGCTTGAATATGATGTAATATAGATATGATTCTACAGTTTCTTCCATGGCCAAAACTTCCTATGCCCAAGACATATCGTAAAAATAATCTCATTTACATTCTTATCACTATTTCTTACATGAATATTCATGAACTAAATTGATAAGAAACCAAGATATATAAATGTAATACACTGTCGCTAATTCGAGCACTCGATTAAGTATTGTCGGTTTTTAAGACAATTCCAGTGGGAGCCGTCTGATCAGGGTCTGCTCATTTTGCTAATAGAGTATCTTAGATTTTATTCTAATACTATTTGGCATAGCTGTGCAATCGCTTGTCCTGTATAACAGTATAAAATAATTCGTTAACCCTTTCCCTGATGAATAATCATGTAGGAAATAATGACGCCATGAATATTTATAAGATTATATTTTAATGGCATATGCACACAGGAACTTTTGGCTCATAATGCTGCAGCTGAAAGCTGTAGAATCAGATCTATATTATACCATAAGCAAACAGAGCAGACCCTGATCAGACGGCTCCTATAGGAGCCGTCTGATCTGGGTCTACTCTGTTTGCAAATGCGTCAAAATGCGCTTACATAAGGGAAAGGGTTCATTAATGTTCATAATCTGCAAAATCTACCACAGGAAACGGTTAACATCGTACCAATGTATGTAAACAGTTCCTAATGGTTTCTTTGCAAAATGCACTAATTTTGGTTCCTATGCACAGCCTTCTGATAAAATGTAGTTCCTGTAATAAGCTATATGCTTAATGGAGTCGGTGTGTAATTAACGCTTTGTGTAATAAAGCGTGTTTAAGATCGTGCGTATTAATCTAAGTATTATATGTTTAACCTTTAGCCTGCTGAACAAATTATTTTCACATAAATGTTTACCAACGACATTTTCAAAAGTCAAGTTATATATAATCAATCTGCCTACCAAAATGCAATCGGGGTGTCAAATAGTTTGAATCCTGGTGAGATGCCGAGTTACTCGGCATCTCATCTGGATTCAAACTGTTTGGATAGGTTACTACTTACCCGTCCGCAGCAGGCTGGAAGATTAATGGAATCAACGCTCAATGAATGGTTTATATAATGAATACTTTAATGCCGGAAAGCGCCTCGTGAAGCCTCATGCGCAGTGAGTTACTGCAGTAGACGAATGCGCCATTACCTTGCACACCGTTTGGAATTAGACGTGACGCCGAGTAACTCGGCGTCTCATCAGAATCCAAACTGTTTAACATACGTACCACTTACGTTGTCTAGAAGAAACTGAATGAAAATCTGCTCTGTCACTTGAAGCAGACGACATGGTTGTCAGACGAAATTGTTTGGCGCCAAAAGAATAAATACATGTAGGCTGTGAAATGAGCTCTGTATGTGATGAAGTTATTCATTGTGACATACAATAAAACCTCATTTATTCAAACTTTAAGCAAAGAAGAATTGAGAACCTTTAAGAAACATGGGCAGAATGCTTCTAGAGGGATATGCAGAAACTTTCACACTGCAGTAATCTATCACCTGTCATAAAGACAGATAACTATACTTATTTCAGTGTTCAAATTTGTATGCGGGATACGATTGCACTGGAATTCGCAAATAGTGTATATCAAGATAAGACCATTTGTAGAGGAACACTCTGATCAGGGTCTACACTGTTTGTCTTTCATAATCCTCTAGCCAGTTGCTTTCTTATAAACCCCTGCAGAGCTTGTGTTATTACTGTTATTGTAGAGCTCCAGATAAGATGCGTCAATTAAAACATTTTCAAAAATAATTTCTTTATTTCTCCACCAAACCCAATGTTGTGACCATTCTTTAGAATCGTCTCTTTGAGATGATTCTAAAGAGTGGTCACAACATAGGGTTTGGTGGAGAAATGACGATTTTGATATATGGGTAGGAACATTTATCTGTTGCTCTGTAATGTATTGTAAACCTTCTATGACTTGACTTGATACTGAATGTACTCTACATTTAACACCGATTGGCTGCTCCACCTTTGATATTCAGCTTTCAAAGGGTGAATCTTATGAATGAATTCCACACCAGATGAATTATTTTAATGAATTACATTTTTAGAATTTGCACAGGCATCGATGGGCAAGTTTACATTACAATACGATTCATTTTCAGCCCATATGATTTAAATACTTCCTTTAACCCTGTACACTATGTATAATGCGTGTTTCTGTGCATTTGCCAACAGAGTAGACCCAGATCAGACAGCTCCTGAAGGAGCTGTCTGATCAGGGTCTCCTCTGTTTGCAAATATGATACAAATCTGATTATCTTTGCAACTTTAATTTCTTATTTTATGCGTTTAGTACAATACTTAGATAACGAGATGGATAACTAGCTTGAATATTCATGAATTAAAGGTTTAAATAACAAATTGGTTATTACGAAGCATCTGTGGACCGAAAATGAATATTACTTACAGGCCTGTAAGCACATGTATATGCTTCACCCTTAACCTGCTCACCGCAAACTGGCGGACTTTTGCAATTAGCTTGGATCCATATCAGGCACAGTGTAACTCGAATCTTCACCGGGATCCAAGTATTTTTAAACACTCGATCAGCAGTAGTTTTTTTTTTCAAACATTCGAAATTCGGAAGACAGTAGAAAATTGAACAGACTCAAGTTTAAGGAGACATTATTTTCCACAACAGGTTAAAGGCTAAGACGCTAATATGTATATTAGACATGCTTCTGTCGCTCTTTTGAAAGGACCCTTAATTAGTTTAAATCCTCTTATGCCTTTACTCGGATCCCACTGTGAAAAATAATGTCTGCTTAAAATTGAAGCTGGGGTAACTTTGACTACTTTCGTTTTGAAATAGCTTTCTCATCTTGATCCAAGCTGTTTGAAAATTCTTGTTAGGATGCGAATACCTGGGTAAGGTGTTGCAAATGCGTAGAAAGGCGTACTTATGGAGTAAAGGATATCATCGAGATGTAAATAAGATAAGATAGGAACTTGTTGGACCTTTAACCTCACACATATTCATGTAGGAAATGGTGATTTTTTAAATATTAATTAGATTATTTCTTGCAATGGTGTGTGAAGAAGGGACTTTTGACCATGGCTAGAAATGTAGATTTATATCTATATTGTTCAATAAGCGAGATCAGACCCTGTTTTTTGTCGTTTTCGTTGATGCTTATATTTTTGTTATACAAAACAAATGTTACCAGCCCATCAGTTAACGAAAATAAAACGCAACCCGAGTAAATGCTAATACATTGCCGAATAACATCGGGTTTTCGATATCAAACACATGAAAGATTTGTCATCGGAGTTTATTGCGATATATTCCTTTTCAACATAATTATAAACAAATGATTTTTTGTAATGTTAGGCATTTTTTAAACACATTGCAAGTAGACACTTTAAACACTTCCCTTATATAAACGTCTTTTCATGCATTTGCAAACAGAGTAGACCATGTCACAGTCTGCTCTCTTTGTTGGTATATAATATACACGTATTCCCGATTCCACAGTTTTTGCATGAGACAAAATATCATGTGTTCATATTTCATTATAAAAATAATATGATTAATATTCATGATTTCATTATTTCTTACATGAATATGCAACAGGGAAGGTGTTAATATGGAGAACCCTAACGTATCTGGGCTGGGAGCAACATGCACATGGTGAACTGATCAGCACACAGAGGGTGTATAAGTACATGCATTTACACACCTGTGCCGACACCTATTGACATATTCTACATTTGAATAATTTTCCCATATGCATTCTCCTCAGAAATATCGGTTACAAATCGCTTTCGTGTGAACGATAACACGCCCCCTACTCTCTGCAGGGGGGATAACTCATTTTACCAGGGGAAATTCTTTACAATGAATGGTTTCCACGGGGGTTAGTGGGCTTCCTAAGCGTGAAATCTGTATCATGTCTGCTTCACTTAATATGTTTAACATATGAGGCCCATTGAGTCTCTTCAGTGTGTGGAAAATCAGGCATTGAGGAAAAAATGTCGTCGTACTGAGTCTCTGTACAGGGCGTTTGATGTCGTAAATTCCAGCCAGCGCTGGTGAATACAGAATGGGGCTCATTTGTAATAAGCCCCTTAGTCTCTCTATACCTCATTCCCCCCTACTGACGCATTTTGACGCTTCTGTAAAAGTCGTTTTTGAAACCATTGTGATAAATAGAGCATTTGCTCCATATGAGCATATGCTCTATTTATCACAATGGTTTCAAAACTACACAATTCTGAGAATCTCCCTTTCTCTAGTAAATGCTCCTTTTCGGTGGATTCATTCAAAAGAGGTTGGGTCTAAAAATAGTCCAGAAGGGAATGAGATACCCCTTGAATCCTGCATTTTCAAAATGGAATGGTCCGTCATTGTTTAACGAAAGAGTCCATTCAGTATTAAAATTTATAACTTGACGGGAATGGTGTGAATGACAAAAAGTGCAGACCCTGATCTGAGGGGCTCCTCTACGAACCATTCTGATCTGGGTCTACACTGTTTGAAAATGCCAGTTTAATACGTGTTTCCGGCATTCAAAACGTTGGCTAATATTTTTGTTTAAAAAAGGGGAATTTTCCTCATTCCGTCTTACATATAAGTAAAACAGTTTGAATCCTGATGAAGTGCCGAGGTCTTAGCGTCTCATCCGGATCAAAACTGTTTGCACATTTCATCACATATATATGGAAGGGCGACAGAAGTGTTAATGGTTCTGTTATATTTCCATAACCGCGCCTTTCAACGCCTCTGTGAGCAAAATAGACCCAGATCAGACATCTATAGGAGCCGTCTGATCAGGGTCAGCTCTGTTTTCGTATGGACTTATATAGATTACATTTGATTCTATTTTTCTCTTCTTTTTTTGCCATGGCGAACTATTCATGTTTTCATATACCGCGTACAAGAATCAAACCATGCATGCATTATTTCTTATATGAATATTCATGAAGCAGAGGTTGTAACCGCAAGCATGTGTTGAGGTCTTGAGCGTGAATGAGCAGACTAATGAAAAGACGAGATGTTACCCCAGCATCAACAACTTCTACGGTTTCAAATTTACTGTTCACAATAACGTTATCAGTTACACGAGGTTAGCTTGGTTTATCTTCATATTAACCCCTTTAATCCAAAGCTATGTCTTTCCACGCCTTGGCAAACAGAGTAGACTCAGATCAGACGGCTCCTGTAGGAGCCGTCTGATCAGAGTCTGCTCTGTTTGCTTATGGGATAAATTAAATCTGATTGTACAGTTTCTTCCATCGCCAAAATGTATCTGTTCATATGCCATTTTATAAATAGTTCGTTCGTAAATATTCATACCGTAAAGGGTTTAAAAAAATAACCATATGTAGGCATGTGACTGCAGTGAGGTTTCAATAAAATATGTTTCATGCGAAGCAAAACGCGAAGAGTGCAGAACGATATTTGAAAATCGTACTAACAAAATTATGTTAACGCTTTCCTTCATATAAACGCATTTTCACGCATTTGCAAACAGAGTGGACCCAGATCAGACAGTTCCTATAGGAGCCGTCTGATAAGGGGTCTGTTCTGTTTGCTAATGGAATTTGAAAGATCTGTTTCTTAACTTTCTAAAATGGCTATAATGCTCCAGCTTCCATATTTCATTATAACTAGTTTTTCTATGAATATTCAGTAGATATTACAATTAGGACTATACATACAACAGGGGAAGGGTTAAGTGCTACGTTACGACAATCGCTATTACTCGGATAGTCGAAACTATCGCAGTCTGTTGTTCAGCACTTAACACATTCCCTCATATTGACGACTTTTGACGACTTTTTAAAAGTCACTTTGTGAAACCATTGTGATGAATAGAGCATTTGCTCCTATAGGAGCAAATGCTCTATTTATCAAAATGGTTTCAAACTACAAAATTCTAAAATTTTACTTTTCTCTAGTAAATGCTCCTTTTCGGTAGATTTATACAAAGAGGTTATATCTAAAAATAGCCTATGAGGTAATGGGTTAATGTGACAGAAATTTCATTCGTACGATCTTTAATAAGACGGGCCCCAAGTATTAACGTCATATTGCGTCTGATTTTTGTTATGCCCAACAAGGTGGGAGGCATATAGCCTCGTTCTTACGTTCGTCGCCCGTTCGTCCATATGTCCGCACGCACGTCTTTACGTCCCGCAAATCTTGTAAAGGGAATCTTTGTTCAGAGAGTTATGGGACTTTGAAATTTTCTTCATTATATAACATAATGGACAAATATTGTGTGTCCAACTCCTCAATCACCAATGGGGGATTTATTTCAAACTTTTACAGATGAAGAAAGTACTTGAAGATAGGAAATATTACTTCGACTGTTTTAACTAGAATTATGGAATTTGAAATATTATTCACTATATAACACATTGTATAAAGTGCTTGATTTCGGCAACAATGTCGCTAGGGGGCGTCACATGCCCTATGTACACACTTTTCTAATTTACATCCAAATACAGTAAAACCTGGCTAAACGGCCATTAACACTTTTCTTCATATAAACGCTTTTTCACGCATTTGCAAACAGAGTAGACCCATATCAGACAGCTCTTACAGGAACTGGGGTACTTATTTGTAAGCATCTGCTGCCTTTAAAAATGGGTTAACAGTAAATTCTCGATTATTCGGATGTTCTGTATAGAAGAATTAAGACCCTTTTAGGCAGGTGACTGCTTAATGCATGGTTAAAGTCATGCAGAAAGCTACTAGAGGAGCTATCTGCATGACTTTCATCATGCATTAAGCTGCCACCTGTCTTAAAGATAGATACATGTAACAATACGTTATTTCAGTGTTCAAATAATCGAGGTGTTACTGCGTTTCTTTTCGTTTTGAATTTCTGTTCAGTGTAAATAACATATTAAGCTGCCACAGACCTGGTGTTTACAGTTTTTAACCCTTTATCTGATGCAGATTCATAGAATAATTCGTCCATATTGAATATGAATTATTTTTGTATCAAAAATACAAAATAAAGAACCTTATTGCCGTGGCAATAAGATTGTCAATTCAGTAGCATATAACTAAACAGAACAGATCTTCATCAGACAACATCTACACGCACTGTCTGATCTGGGTCTGCTCTGTTTGCAAGAGAATAAATATACGTACATGTATTTATCAATTAAGTGTTTAACCCTTTCGGTGCCAAATTTCAATCCAAGTTTGTTAAAACATTCAGTAAAATAAGGAAATGAGATAATTAAATTTCAAAGGAACAAAGCACATATATAGAAATAGAGATTGAGACAAATAGTGTGGTCCCTGATCAGACGCCGCCTTGTAAAGGCGGCGTCTGATCTGGGACTGCACTATTTGTCGTGGTGCATTTATGCGACTGTGGCGGTGAAAGGGTTAAGGAAGTCATACAGTTCCTAATGTATAATTAAGTTACAATAGTCTTGCTGTAATCCTTCGACATGTTACATGGTACATACATTAGTTTTGCTCTAACATCCAGATCTGTGGTAACAGGGTAGATTGATGAGTGGCCTAACAGCTATTCTTCTCTATTCAAAAACAGGATATAGTATCAATGTCATTACTAGAGTGAAAACAGGCGGGTTATCGTCGCAAGATATCCACACATGGGTATTGAATAACGCGGTAATTAATAGCTGCTTACGGTTAGATATTCCAGCCGGTGATGTACAAGTTTAAACAGTCATTTGATACCCAACAGCCCTTGATGTCTTGATAAATAGTTGTCTGACAAAGTGTAGCCAATTTGTATCTAAGTAACACGGCATTTGATCCTGGGTGACACACACACAACTTATGATGCTTAGTAGATTTCTGTCTTGAATAGCATATTTGTCCCCTGTTCTGTTTAAAACCCATTCCCTCATATTGACGACTTTGACGACTCTATAAAAGCCACTTTGTGAAACCATTGCGATAAATAGAGCATTTGCTCCTATAGGAGCAAATGCTCTATTTATCACAATGGTTTCAAATTACAAAAAAACTAACATTTCCCCTTTCTCTTGTTAATACTCCTTTTCGTTAGATTTATTTAAAAATATTGTATCTAAAAATAGCCTATGAGGTAATGGGTTAAAGCAGACAACGATAAAGTGTCAAGAAGTATGTATCCTGATTAGACGCCGAGTTAAGCGGCGTCTCTTCTGCAACCAAAACTACGTGGGAAAATATCACGAAATTACCTATAGCGCTCAAAGAGATACAAGGAAAGAAAAGATTGACGTCAAATTTAGTTTCGGGGGCTGACTGCGGATTTCAACGCTTTAAAGATCAAATAACATACTCATTTGTTAGTCATTAAGAAAATATTCTGTTCACATGTGTTTCATTCATTCTAGTATATCAAGGCTTTTACACATTCTTAGCCCTGCTATACACACTTTTGTCGTTCCTACTTTTGCTATGTAACTACTTCTATATATACATTTATCGCCATTACTACTTTATTTCCTAACTGTTTAATACATACATTAATTTTGTCGTTGCTGCATTGCTATGTAACTATTCTATACCTACAGCTATCGGTCTTACTTTTTAAGTAACTATTTTCCACATACTTTTGTCGTGTCTACTTTGTTATGTAACTATTCTATACCCACCTTTGTCGTTCCTACTTTGCCATGCAACTATTCTATACATACAATTAATAATCATATTTTGCTATATAACTATTCAACACATTGACATACTTCATCATTCCTACTTTCACAATGAAGATGATTATCCAAAAAGGGAATTAAGATATTACATAAATACTTGAATAGCTCTGATCTAATAGTTCGACCACTACGGGCCCCTTTCAAAGATTATCATGTCAAAATACACGTCACATATTTGGTACATGCATTCAGCCATAGAATTTGTTCTCGTTGATTTTATGGCTGAACGCATGAACCAAAACTGTGACGTGTATTTTGACATGATAATCTTTGAAAAAGGCCCGTAGTAGTCGGAATATTATATCAGAGCTATTCAATCATCCTTACTTTGTTATGTAACTATTCTATGTTACTAGTTTGTTATGTAAATATTCTACGCTACTACTTTGTTATGTAACTATTCTATGTTACTAGTTTGTTATGTAAATATTCTACGCTACTACTTTGTTATGTAACTATTCTATGTTACTAGTTTGTTATGTAAATATTCTACGCTACTACTTTGTTATGTAACTATTCTATGTTACTAGTTTGTTATGTAAATATTCTACGCTACTACTTTGTTATGTAACTATTCTATGTTACTAGTTTGTTATGTAAATATTCTACGCTACTAATTTGTTATGTAACTATTCGACACACAGTTTTGTCGCTACTGTTCTGTTTGCTTTTGACGTGATATAGACCTGGTTCTTCAGTTTTTGTCAAAACAAAACATTTCTATAGGAGCCGTCTGATCAGGGTCTGCTCTGTTTGCTATGGGATTTGATAGATCTGTTTCTTTACTTTCTAACCTGGCTACAATATTCCACCTTCCATTTTTCATTATAACTCTTCTCCCATGAATATTCAGTAGGTATTTATATCTGGACTAAATATAGAACAGGGAAAATGTTAACACATTCCCTCCTAGTGACGCATTTTGGCGCCTCTGTATAAGTCACATTTGGAAACCATTGTGATAAATAAAGCATTTGCTCCATAGGAGCAAATGCTTTATTTATCACATCGGTTTCAAAACTACAGAATCCTAAAATTATTCTTTTCTATAGTTAATGCCCCCTTTCGGTAGATTTAGTCTAAAAATAGTCCAGGAGGGAATTAGTTAAAAACAATTCTCTACTATTACCTCTACTATCAATGGTAGTCATGACCTCATAATCTCCTTCATGAATATTTATTAGGTAAATGGTTAACATTATTTGGCCGCTGTAGGAAGGTGCACCTGTAAGTCCTTTTATATTAGTTTGCCTTTCCCATGTGTGAGAAGACGTTTTTTGTAATAAATCAAAATTTTATAGATTAGAACGTATGGTGATATAACCCTAAACTGCTTTGTGCCATGACTCCTTGTGGTTGAATGTTGATTGGATCCTAATCATGCGTTAATTAAAGCGAAATATCGGTGGGCAATGCGCGGATGTACTGATATCATCAACTACAGCACCACCTCTCTAAACCGGGGGTTAAATATGAGATAGATATCGGTCTTGCGGACAGGTGGCAGCTTAATGCAGGATGGGAGTCATGCAGAAAGGAGCTTTCTGCATGATTTTCACTCTGCATTAAGCATCCACCTGTCTAATATTACATAAATTCGTTCCTACTAGAATTCCGGTTTAGAGAGATTTTACTGTACATATTAAATCATTCTTTCACATTTGCAAACAGCTTGGTTCAAGATGAGACGCCGAGTAATTCGGCATTTCATCGGTATGCAATCTATTTGACACTTGGTCAATATTTTTCCTAAAGCTTGATCGAATCGGAAGTAGTCAAAATTGCACCAGATTCAAATTTTTAGCAGACATCATTTTTACAACTGAGTAAAATTTAATATTTTCCCTCCATCTAATAAATAATGACATCATAAATATTACATTGTAATTAGACTGATTATTAAAATGGAACATGGAGCACAAGATAGTTGGTCATGGCAAACAGTGTAGAATGTTATTCATATTATTTCATGAGCGAATAGAGCATACCCTGATCAAAAGGCTCCTACAGGAGCCGCCTGATCTGGGTTTGGTCTGGGTCTACTCTGTTTGCAAAGGCATAGAAAGGCGTATTTATTGAGTAAAGGGTTAAAGAAACAAATGAGATGTTTGAAGTAAGCAGTGAATATATACAATTATAACACGACATCTCGCGTTAACCTGGATTAACCCTTTCCCTATTGAACAGTTCCCTTCATAAATATTCATTATTTTAAAAAAAATAGAATTGTTGACTTGACAAAATATGTAGGTTCAGCTCAATATAATTTCATAAGCAGACAGCATAGACTCTGATCAGATGGCTTCCATATGGTCCCTCTGATCTGGGTCTCCTCTGTTTGCAAAGGCGTGAGAAAAGGGTTAACCCTTTCCCTCGTGTTTTCATGCATTTGCAAACAGAGAATACCCAGATCAGACGGATCCTAGAGGAGCCGTCTGATCAGGGTCTGCTCTGTTTGCTAATAGAATTTGATAGATCTGTTTTCTAACTTTCTAAAATGACAACAATGTTCCACATTCCATATTTCATTATAACCGTTTTGTCCATGAATATTCAGCAGGTATTAAAATTTGAAATAAACACAGAACAGGGAAAGCGTTAATATGAAGGAAAGGGATTAAGTTGTTCATGAAAACAAACCTCGCTTGATTCACAAAACTAACAGTGAGTTCAAACGGAATTCAATATCATTTTCGTGGGGAAAATGTTCAAATTATATATTTAAGTTTGTACATTAATATATTATTAAGCCACCTGTTTGGGTACGGGTGTGTTTTAGTAATGTCCTTGTTTTGCTTTGATCTTTGTCGGTGAATAAAACAATGTACTAGTGGAAAAGCGAATACTGGAAATGGTATACCCATTAGCCCTCTCCGAACTGTTAAAAATAAACTCTTTCTAAATATGGATCTGGAGCAATCATGACTACTTCCGATCCAACGAAGCGTTTGATAATCAATTGGGCGAATGTCAAACAGCTTGGATCCAGATGAGACGCCGAGTTACTCGGCGTCTCATCAGGATCCAAGCTGTTTGTAGATCCGAGTCGAGTTCCGTTTAGCGGGAAAAGGGTTAAACAACGAAATAGTCCGGGATCGCCCAAGGAGCTGGTAACAAAAATGATATTCGTATTAGAAAGATAGGTAAACGCTTTTGTTAGGTATAGATGGAACTTTATAACGAGGCCATGGACAAGGTGATATATGATAGGATTGAGTGTGTCTTTTATCATATATCGTATCACATAAATAGGACACGGGAACGCAATGTGCACGTGTGAAAGCGATTGCACCCGTGCACTTTGGGGTCTGAATTTTGCTATTGAAATAAACGGTCAATTAGACAGTAAAGACTAAAATGTAATTTGTAAGTATAATATGCCACATTAGTACAAATAAATGCATGCATGTGTGTGGCATTGACTCGTGGGTGTACTATACCTACCGCCCACAATTTTCCCAGTCCATGACATGTATTCGACAACACATGTTCAGTCTCAAACTCATGGCTATTCTCAAACATGTTTGGTTTTATTCCATGGTTGTATTATGGTAGAGATTGGGATCCATCCAAAGGGTGAAAATAATATGGATGTGACTACAATAATGGGAGAAAACTGAGAATTAAGTAAACATGTTTTAGAATATACAGTAAAACCTCTCTATAACGACTACTAAATTACATCATGTATTTTGTGTTAAAGGCAGGTGGTGCTTAAAGCAAGATGAAAGTAAAACAGAACGCTCCTATAGGAGCGTTCTGTTTTACTTTCACCTTGCTTTAAGCAACCACCTGTCCTAAATACCAACTAATCAACACAATTTAGTGGTCGTTATAGAGAGGATTTACTGTAACTGAAGCATACAGAAGAACCTGCCATAAATGGTTATTCATCTAGTAAACATTGGTGTATTGAAAAGCAGGTGGTTGCTTAATGCAGACACTTTGCATTTATTATGTCCTGCAAATTGGCTCCTACCTGCCTTACCTTCCCATAATTAAACATCTTTATTATGTCCACTTATAACAGGTTTTACTGTATACCAATGTTGTGCAATATTAGAACCACGCCAATATTGCAAACGCCAGTGCATTTTTCGTATGTATTCAGGCGCGTAGCTAGCGATACGCACTTACGTACGTGCGTAACATCAACTTGAAAGGTGAAAATATTAGTATGAAAAAAAGGAACAAAAATCGAAGATTAAGGGGGCAGACTTTGATAAACGTTCTTTCTTATCATGTAAGCGTTAACAAATTCCACCATATTGACGCTTATTTGGCGCCTCTATAAAAGTCATCTTTTGAAACCATTGTGATAAATAGAGCATTTGCTCCTATAGTAGCAAATGCTCTATTTATCACAATGGTTTCAAAACTACACAAATCTATATTTTCCCCCAGGAAGCATGCCATCGGATCCATATAGCCACAGTGCGCACATTGCATTTGGATTCAGCTATACGCTGCTAGTATTAAAATTTTAATTATATTTTGTTCAAGTGATAGTTTTATTTAGAGTCGATTCTTAGAATGGTCACAACATAGGTGCAGAAGTGCATATTTTTTAATATTAGAAAACGTTATAACTCTCGAAATATTCATAAAAGAAACAAAATTAAACGAGGAAGGTTAGGCGGTAATGAAAATAAAGCTGACATAATTAAAGAGGTGCTTAACAGATTGAAATACCCAGAAGCAATTAGATACATGTAGTTGAAAGTTTCAGTTTTTCTGGTTATTGTATGACAATCATCACGCTATTTGTTCATTTCACAATTCTTAAACCGCATCCCGCTGTTTGAAAAAATAATGTACACTCAAATTTGGATCTAACGCAATTTTGAACACGTTCGATTCGATCATGTTTTTGATAAACTATTGATGGAGTGTCAATCAGCTTGAATCCCGATGAAACGCCGCGTTTTTCCGCGTCTGGTCTGGATCCAAACTATTTACTAATGGGAATTAGTGCGTGAATAACGTGAGAAGAGTTAAGCAGTATTGTATTACCGACACACAATTTAGCAATGCCTTGTATCCATTTGTTAAAAAGACGGGTTCGCTAAAAATTACTTATAAATGCTGGGGGAAAATAGTGATAACCTTGCAACCAGTCTGCTTCCAGATCAGAGTCTTAAAAACTCTGTGTCTCATCAGAATTCAAACTCGCGGTATTCTTGTTGCTTTAGTGGAGATATATTGTCATAAATGAAATAAAACAATTTTGCAAAGAAAACATCTATTTTTTCCTAGCGGTTTAAAGGTTAAAAAGAGTTTTTTTGCCAATAATTAAGTAGACACTTGTTAACTGCAATGACAGATGTATTGTGGGAATATTTATTGATATTTCCTCCCGTTATCTCAAAAGCGTTATCTAAAAGTAGCAAACGGATCTGATAGTGGTAATCAAAGCTTGTCAAATAGATAATTATAGACTAAATAAACCAGTGCCGAAAAAATACGGTAAATCTCTTTAGCCCTTTCATCCCTGAATGTTAAAAGTGGACTATTCCGTCCGTGTTCTACTATAGAGTCCACTCTGTATGAAAGGCTTGAATTTTCTAGAGAATTTTGAATAACAAACAGCGCAGATCCTGATCAGAGCCTTCTGATCAGGGTCTACACTGTTTACAAATAACAGAACATGCGTGTCTCCGGTTTAACCCTTTACCTTATATAAACGTGTTTTCACGCATCTGCAAACAGAGTAGACCCAGATCAGACGGCTCCTAGAGGAGCCGTCTGATCAGGGTCTGCTCTGTTTGCTAATGAAATTTGAAAGATCTGTTTCTTTACTTTTTTAAAATGGCTACAATGTTCCACCTTCCATATTTCATTATAGCTATTTTGTCCATTTGTATTCGGTATGTATTGAAATTCGGAATAAATATACAACATGGATAGGGTTAAAGGGTTCATTCCTTGTTATGTTAATACAAATATGATGTCTGCAACGAGATTGGATCCAGATTAGGCACCGTGTAATTTAGCGTCTCGTTAGCATGTACATTTGAATCATGTTTATTAGAACAAATGAGAGAAAGCGGTGATTCTTTTTTGCAAACGAAAACTTGTTCACTGAACTAGAGGTTAGGTTGAAATGTGGTTAGTCTTTTATGTGGTCGAGAACAGTTTGTATTGCTGTAATAATTACAGGTGTAAAGAGGTTGAATGAAAATGAGCAAATTATGGTTTTGTGTATCTAACACAGATAAAATAAACACAAAAAAGTCAGGTGAAGGAAAATTAGTGTGAATAAGTTTATGTTTTGATGATAAGATATCCTGTTGAAATATTATTGTTTAGAAAAATCGGCTTTAATTTCTATTATTCAATTTGCTTTCTTTTTGTTTTTTCTTACCTCTGTATTTTCCTTCTTTTTCTTTCTTTATTTCATTCTTCTTTCACTTTCTTTATTTCTATGTGTCTTTCTTACCTAATTTATTTCCTTTTTTCTTTCAATGTTTCTTTCTTATTCTCTTTCCTTCCTTCATTTCTTTGTCTTTCTTTCTTTATTTCTGTATTTTCTGTCTTCGTTTTCATTTTTCCGTTCGTTCATTTCTTAATTTCCCTTTTTCTTTTTTTTTTATGAAGATATCTGTGAACAGTTTTAGGTCCAGTTGACATGCCGAGTGCGTCGAGCATCATTATGAAAACTATTCAGAGCTCGAGATAAGATGTGTAAATTAAAACATTTTCAAGATTAACGCCTTTATTTTTCTACCAAACCTCATGTTCTGACCACTCTTTAGAATCGCCTCGAAGAGGCGATTCTAAAGAGTGGTCACAACATACGGTTTGGTGGAGAAATGAGGATTTTAGTACTTGAGGACGCACGTTTTTCCGTTGCTCTGTACATGTAACTATACAGTAAAACCTCTCTATAACGGCCACTAAATTGTGTTAATTAGTTGGTATTTAGGACAGGTGGCTGCTTAACGCAATGTTAAAGTAAAACAGAACACTCCCATAGGAGCGTTCTGTTTTACTTTTACATTGCTTTAAGCAGCCACCTGCCTTTAACACAAACTAAAAGTAATTTAGTGGCCGTTATAGAGAGGTTTTACTGTATTAACTACTGATGAAATTTTGCTCAATATTTTACAGGTTAACATCCCCATAACACATTAATTCTTTACTCCATATATATCCTTTTCTACAGGAGACATCTGATCTGGGTCTGTTCTGTTGACTAAATATTTATATAATATAGATAAGATGATAAGATTCTACAGTTTTTTGCCAAAACTTCTTGTGTCCTTGTGCTATTATAACAAAATGATCCAAGTAATACTCATGACGTCATTATTGAACTGTATCACATGAATAATTATGAAGTAAAGGGTTAACTATTTATGACGAGTGGTCGTGAAAGAAGCTCTACATGTAAACATCGCAGGAGATATTAAAGGTTTATAAAGCTGAAATAAATACAGTGATCAAAGTTCTATATGTGTGGTATGTAAATGGGGATATTTAACCATTTACTCCAGTTTTACATATTTTAACACATTTTCAAACAGAGTAGAACCTAGATCAGACGGCTCCTATAGGAGCCGTTTGATCAGGGTCTACTCTTTTTGTTTATGAAATATTAGGAGGAAAATGATTCTGCAAATTTGAACCATGGTCGAACTTAACATTGGTCATAATATCACTATAAAAAATCAGCTCATTTATATTCATACATTCATTATTTCTTATATGGGTTAACCCATTGCCTGTTCTGTATTTAGTCCGATTTTTTAAACCTATTCATGGGCAAACTAGTTATAACGAAATATGGAAGATGAAACAATGTAGCCATTTTTGAAAGTAAAGAAACAGATCTATCAAATTCCATTAGCAAACGGAGCAGACCCTGATCAGACGGCTCCTATAGGAGCCGTCTGATCTGGGTCTACTCTGTTTGCAAATTCGTGAAAAGGAGTTTATATGAAGGAAAGGGTTAAAGGCTACCGCGAATGTTTAGTCGAGTATAAAAATCATTTACGTCGGTTTCTTACATGTGGTTTTGCAATATCTGTAAAATGATAGATAAGAGAGAAAAAGAGGGGGAGGACTGAGGTCGAGAGAGATGGGATGGAATAGAATGGTAGGCGAAATCGAGGGGAAAGAAAGAGAAAACGAAAGTACGAATGTGAGCAATAAAGGAATGACAGACACACACACAGACAGACAAACACGGAGACAAAGCCACAGACACACAGACAGATACACATGAATACGGACAAACACAGACATATAGACACACATATACGCATACACACATATACACAGACAGGCAGACAGACATACAAACAAACAGACAGATAGACGGATGGACAGACAGACAGACGGACAGGAGCACAGTTGACAATAAGTTCCTGTAGGAGCGGTCTGATCTGGGTCTGCTCTTTTTCTTATGATATAATATAGATATGATTCTACGGTTTCTCTCTTGGCCAACAATTCCTGTGCTATTATAATAATTAATCTAACTAATAGTCATAATGTCATTATTTCTTAGATGAATATTCACGGATTAAAGGGTTATAAACATACCGGTGAACCCAGATCAGAGGGCAGCTAAAGGGCCACTGATAAGGATCTATACTGTTTGTTTATTTCCCTTTTAAGGGGATGCTGGTCAATTAAAGAGCCAACAGGAGTAATAAAGTGATAATAAAAACCTGCACTCAGTGACCTGGCTCTGTTTTGAAAATTTAATTTTACCAATTTCGCCTAATTACACATTTTACTTTTTGCAAGCTGAGTACATGTCGACTACAAAACAAATGTCGTCTGCTACTAATTTCGTTACTTATATCATTTCCATATTTCATAAAAACTATAGTCAAAATCTTATACAGTTTGGATCCTGATGAGAGGCCGAATAACCCGATGTCTAATCTGGACCCAAACTGTTTGCACGTTTTATCACGAATCACCGCTAGCGTGCAAAAAGGTAATGTACTTTATGCGGTGATTCAGGAGCTGGGAGGTAAATTCAACAGCGGTGTACCTGAACCCACCACCGCGAACTGAGTCGAATTTGCAAACAGCTTGGATCCAGATGAGACGCCGAGTAACTCGGCGTCTCATCAGGATCCAAGCTGTTTGAGACTAAGTCAAGTAGTGTCTCTCAAAAGCTTGTGCCATCACATTTGGTCAATGGTTTCTTAAAAGCTTGGTCGAGCAGAAAGATGTCAAAATTGCTCCATATCCAATTTTAAGCCGACATTATTTTTTTCAGCATATTAAGGGTTAATACTCCTCACACTCGAGGGAGTTCATTCTGAAAATATCTGCTAAGCACTACTTTCATAGGGACCCCACACCTGTCGTGCTTAAGCGAGCTTAATTTTCCATTTAAACCCCATTATTGCAGTAAAATATGACTTTTATGGGGCTATAAAGTAGTGCGAGTTTGTCAAATTATCCCCCAGTCTGTTCATCGGGGGGTATTCATCCGCGTTGGTCAATATATAACACTAGTCTGATACAATCATGACTATCTTTAATATGTTTTCAGCTTAATATATTATACCAATTAATTTACATATTGTTTTATAGTTTTGTCTGAATTTATAGTCATTTTGCGTTATGATGGTTTAGCCAATTTTCCAAATTATTTCTAACAAACCGATATGAACCCCGTATTCCGTAAGCCACAACTGGAGAATTAAGTTCTAAGAACGTGAAAAGACAAAATGGCAAGATAATAAAAATAGTTTATGTTCTGCAACAAATTGGATGAATTTCGTCCAGTCAAACTGAAAACATATTTAAGATCTAAACACAATCTTGTGTTTAGATGTTTATCGATAAAACGGCCAGAATTGATTAATGTTTCAAAACTGATCAATATCATTATGGCTGTTTTCGATGAAGAAGAGTTAGGTATTAACCATTTTGCTGTAAACTATTGTCGTCTGCAATATTTGTCGTCTGCTACAATTTTCGTTTATTTAGTTTTCTCCACCTTTCTTTCGTATCGAACACTTGGTATCTTAACCCATTCCTTCATATTGACGAATTTTGACGACTCTGTAAAAGTCACTAAAAATGTGAAACGATTGTGATAAATGGAGCATTTGCTCCTACAGGAGCAAATGCTCTATTTATCACAATGGTTTCAAACTACAAAATTCTATTTTTTTTATTTTATATAGTTAATGCTCCTTTTCGGTAGATTTATTCAAAGATGTTGAATCTAAAAATAGCCTATGAGGTAATGGGTTAAGAGACGCCGAGTTACTCGACATCTGACCAGGATCCAGACTGTTTGTAAAGGTAATCACAGATGATACATTGACAGCCGAAGATTTACAACATACACTTGTATGGATTTGTTTGTTTACTTAAATATTCCAGTTCTGTATTTGAATTTGTGAAAAAATATATTAACGCACGTTGAATGCAGGATGAAAGCTGTTTGTCCTTCATTAAGCTATCATCTACGCTTTTTATACACCTACGTCAGTAAATTGTCACTTAGCCCTTTCCCTCATATAAACGTGTTTTCACGCATTTGCAAACAGAGTAGACCTGGATCAGCTGTCTGATCAGGGTCTACTCCGTTTGCTTTTGACGTGATATAGGTCTGATTTTACAGTTTTTGTCAAAGCAAAATTTCTCTTGAAAAGTTTACATTATAAAATATCAGCAAATGAATTTGGCCTAAATACAGAACAGGGAAAGTGTTAAATCTTTCAATGCTGAATTGTTACAATGGAATAACCTACCAATGTTTAACTATGAAGCCCAGTCAGTATGAAAGGCTTAAACTTGCACGGAGATTTTGAATGACAAACAGTGCAGACCCTGCTTGTCCCGCATCATAGCATTAATACGTTACAGTAAAACCTCTCTGTAACAGCCACTAAATTACGTTAAGTTATTTTGTTTTAAAGGCAGGTGGCTGCTTAAGCAAGGTGAAAGTAAAACAGAACGCTCCTATAGGATATCATTGTTATACATGTAACTTTGCTCAAAATATGAATAGAACTTTATTAACGTGCCAATTTCTCTCTTTCCAGGGTGCCGGGAAACAGCGTTTATTTATGCCATAACCAGTGCGGCTGTTGCTCATTCTGTGGCTCGCGCATGCGCGGACGGAAGTATCTACACGTGCACGTGCAATTATAATTTACGTCAGCCTGAAGGGGTGGACTGGGAGTGGGGAGGGTGTAGTGACAATGCTAATTTTGGAAAGAAATTTTCCAGGAAGTTCGTTGACGTGGTGGAAAAGGGGAGGGATTTCCGGTACATGATGAATCTGCATAATAATGAAGCTGGTAGACGGGTAAGTAAGAACCATCTCAGGGGAACCAATCGTTTGCGAAAGGACTCGTCCGCTTCAATATCCCCCTACTTAACTCTTTGCACGCTAAGTAATTTTTCGTCTGCAACAATTGTCGTCTGCTTCAATTCTTAAAATAATCCATTCTCTCATTTCTTTGCAAAAATATGGTAATAGTAACAAACAGTTTGGATCCTGATGAGACGCCGCATCATGCGGCGTCTCATCTGGATCCAAACTGTTTGCATATGTATTCACTCATCCGCCCGTAGCAGGCTAAAGGTTAATTAAAGACATTGATAAAGAATTAGTGACGCTATCGCTTTTGCTTAAACCTTATTGTGCTGGAACCGCGTCTATAAGGCCGACGAAAACAGTTTGCACCCAAATCAAAGGGCTCCTGAAGAGGCCCATTGAATAGGGTCTGCACTGTTTGTGTTATAAAATAATTTTCTCCTTTGATAAATTTTGATACAGCCAACTTTTTGTTTAATTAATATGACGTAAAGGAGAAGTCATATTTAATTATTTAGCAAATTAACCCTTTCCTCCATAAATACGCCTTTCTGCGCCATTAATACACCTTTCTACGCCTCTGTAAAAGTCACTTTTTGAAACCATTGTGATAAATAGAGCATTTGCTCCCATAGGAGCAAATGCTATATTTATCACAATGGTTCCTATACTACAAATTCTAAAATGTTCCTTTCCTCTAGTAAATGCTCCTTTTCGGTAGACTTATTCAAAGGGATTGGGTCTAAAAATAGCCACATGGAGAAATGGGTTAAGGGTTAATGACGAATTAAGTTAAATCAGACATAAAGAATGACAGACTTGTTACACAGGTCATAAAACCCATCATGATGTTGCATAAAATGCATGTTTCTAGGGGACATTCTTGAGATACTTTATAGACGGTTTACATAGCTTAACCCTTTCCTTCATATAAACGCCTCTTCATGCATTTGCAAACAGAGTAGACCCGGATCAGCCGTCTGATCAGGGTCTACTCTGCTTGATTTTGACGTGATATAGGTCTGATTTTACAGTTTTTGTCAAAGCAAACACTTCCCTTGAAAAGTTTACATAATAAAATATCAGCAAATGAATATTCATGGTGTCATCATTCCTTACATGAATATTGGACAGGGAAAGGGTCAATAAAAGCCCACTGCATGTTTACCAAATACATCTGACACAATACCAGACAGCCATTATCATCTTTCAGGAGGTCGCCGTAAACTCCGAGGAATGCCAAAGATGCGATGAGTTTGGTCTTCTCGGTTTTTATCCCTGTAACAACATGACGCATCTTTGAGAAATAACTCGTGACATAGGATACTGCATTTAACGATCTGTCAAACAATTAGGGTCCCGGCAATGCTGGTTTCACAGACAGTATACACCTCGTGAACCCCTTATCCGGCTATCAGCGACATGGCTCACATTTTCAAACAGCTTGAATCCAGATAAGACGCCGAGTAACTCGGCGTCTCATCAGGATTCAAGCTGTTTGACACTCGGTCAATAGTTTCTCAAAAGCTTGATCAAATCGGAAATAGTCAAAATTGCACCAGATCCAAATTTGAGCAGACATTATTTTTTTCACAGCGGGGTAAGGGCTAATACCCGTTTTATTGCGGGTATATGTACCGCAATGCCCCGCAATCAAATAGATGCGAAACTGCAGGGAGGAAATTGAGATGTCTCAATTTTTGCACAATGTGACCCCCTTGAGCCTTTATGTTTACAGCTTAATTCATACATCTGGCAAGTGGTTGTTAGAAGTAGTAAACACGGTGAGATTGACAATTAACCTTTCTGGTGCTGACAAAAATAATGTCCACCCAATATCTAATTTGCTGACTTTTTCACCGACTGCTGAATCTAATCAGACTATTGACTGGGTGTCAAATAACTTGGATCCTGATGAGACGCCGAGTTACTCGGCGTCTCATCTGGACCCAGGATGTTTGAAAAATGCCAGTCACGACGCTCGTAGCATGTGAGGAGTTTATCTTTTGGCATAGCACACCAGTTGCAAAATCAATGAAAACATACGTATACAGTCTGGATCCAAAGGTAAGGTCAAATAGTTCGGCGTGTCAGTATGGTCTATCTTGTTGGCTATTCTGGCTCTTGTTTGAGCAGATATGAGGAGAAAAAGGGAATGTTTTAACTGTAGCAGACGACAATATATTTTGCAGACGACAATGACTTAAGCGTATGAAGAGATGACCATTCCCTCATATAAACGTGTGTTCACGCATTTTCAAACAGAGTAGACCCAGATCAGACGGCTCCTAAAGGAGCCGTCTGATCAGGGCCTGCTCTGTTTGCTAATGGAATTTGATAGATCTGTTTCGTTACTTTCTAAACTGGTTATATTGTTCCAGCTTTCATATTTCATTTTTGAAACTAAAGAAACATGTATATCAAATTCCATTAGTAAATAGAGCAGCTCCTGATCAGACGGCTTCTACATGAGCCGTCAGATCTGAGTCTACTCTGATTGCACATGCAGAGAAAAGCGGCTCAGCCAGATTAACCTCCGTGTCAGAGACGTGAGTCTCGAGATCTTGTCTATGTCTACATTATTCGCAACTTCCAGTGATATATCAATTTCCAACGACACTGTTTCTTTCTAGGCTGTTTATTAATCCTTTCGGTGCCAAATTTCAAATTGTCGTCTGCAATCCAAGTTTGTTAAACCATTCGGTAAAATAAGGAAATGGGGTGAATAAATGCAAATTTCAAAGGAATAAAGCACAGATATAGAAATAGAGTTTGAGACAAAAAGTGAAGTCCCTGATCAGACGCCGCCTTGATCTGGGACTGCACTATTTGTCGTGGTACATTTATGCCAAATTGGCGGTGAAAGGGTTAAATACAAATATTCGTTTTATTTCAGCACGTCAAACGACAAATGCAAAGAGACTGCAAATGCCATGGAATGTCGGGAAGCTGCACCATTAAAACATGCTGGATGCGGCTTCCAGTCTTCAGAAAAGTCGGGGACATCCTCAAAGACGGCTTTGACGGAGCGTCCCGAGTTTTGCCGGGTAGGTTTCGTTCCATGCCACGGAGAAATACGAAGAATTATAACAAAAAATCACAGTTACATGGTCTTGCCTTGTTACGTCCCACTACGTTTAATCAAACTATTTGTTTTAATCCAGAAAGTATAGGTGTTCTGTTCATGAAAATAATTTTCAAAAGAACAGATTTATAGATTATGTTTAATTTGATCCCTTTCCCTGTTAAATATTCATGTAAGAAATAATTGACATCGTGAATATTTATTAGCTGAATTTTTATAATGGAATATGTATTCCGGATATTTTGGTTATGTAGAAACTGTAATCATTGAAAGGAATCATAAATACTTACTTACTTACTACATGTACTTGATTTTTTTATTGAGATACGAACATATGATGTTTTGGCCATGGCAGAAACTGTAAAGTCATATCTATATTAGTTAATAAGCAACATGAGCAGCCCCAGATCAATAGGAGCTGTCTGATCCGTGTCTACTCTGTTTGCTAATACTTAAAAATACGCCTCGGTCATATAAAGGATTGAAGCAGCCATTTAGAATATAACAATGGCTGTATTGAATGATGAGCGAAAGTAATGCAGGTGTTGCGTTTGGAGTTTTCTGCATTACTTTAGTCCTGCACTCAGCTACCACCTGTCTTTAATACCGATAATTTGACTTCTCTTGAATGGCAGCTCTAACCATTTACCTCATTTTAAATTTCAGCCATGGCCACAAATACATGTGTCCGTTATGAAAATTTGTCTAATTAATAATAATCATATAATTATTTCTTACATGTATATTCATTAGGTAAAGGATTAAGCAGGTTTTATTCTAATTAACTTATGGGTTTCTTTTAATTGTGACACATGCGTTGCCTGGAGTCGCATGTTTATTACCATATATGGGCATACACACACCTACTTGAATATGCTTAGGTTAGTCAATCCCATCACTTAGTTTTTTGCTAGCATAGAATATTAAGATGGGGTATCAGACGATAAGGCCAGTGACACTGGGAGATTAAGGCTATGGCGACTTCAGGGACAAAACGTAGGAATGCTTCTCATGAAATTTCACCACCACCAAGTTCAGTCTGTATTGTGTCTGCTTTACAAACAGCAGGCGGGTCATACCAAGGATTTTAACCTTCAGCACTCTACTGGCCATGACAATAAATGTAGTACCAGATATTTATTATTCCATAAGCAAACAGAGCAGACCCTGATCAGACAGCTCCTATAGGAGCCGTCTTCTCTGGATCTTCTCTGTTTGCAAATTCGTATTTATGGAGTTAAGTAAATGAAAGAGAAATGTATGTGTTAATTATAGTTGAAGCAGATTAGTAAAGATTAAAATTTTAGAGTTCAGTGTATAAAAGTAGCACTGGTTTTCCTCTGAGAGGATATTGTGACAGCGTATAGATTCAAATCCTAAGCACCTCATATATACGATGACCGCTCTAAAAGAGATCTGCCTCTGGGTCTGTTAACCCATTTCGTCATATAAACATATTTTCACGCAGTTACAAACAAAGTAGACCTATATTAGATGGTTCCTATAGGAGCCGTCTGATCTGGGTATACTCTGTTTGCTTTTGGCATAATACCGGTATAGATCTTGTGTTGCCGTTTGTGTCAAAGCAAACGTTTTCTTAAAAAATACTTTATATGAAAATTCAGCCAATAAGTATCCATATTGTCATTATTTTTACAAGAATATTGAACACGGACATGGTTAAGCAGATGTTGGCTTAATGCAACAAGAAGGTTAATTCAAAAAGGTATTCCCATATTGAAGTGTCTGCATTACTTTCGGCCTGCAGTAAGCATTTAACGGTTAAGATACCAAATACAGTATCCTAAGAACTAAACGTTCTGTTGTGAATCGACGTTAGGGATGTTTACTGTATTTTTTAAACTATTATTTCTTCTTACATCAATACATTTTCTTTGTGAATAAGAGCGGAACACATATGAAGTCGCCATTTTTGTATTGACTGTCAATGTCATTGGCTTGATCACGTGATTTCCCATTTAGACAATATAGAAAGTAGATTAACATGTAGTATTTTGTCGCATACAGTTTTTGCTTGTTTCATCTTGTATGACTGCATTAATTTACATAATAAAATGTATTTGAAAATGACCATTGATTATAATGATATAATGATACATTTATGTTAACCCTTTCAATGCGGGAAACGAGTACACAGACATTTGCAAACAGTGTAGACCAGGGTCAGATGGCTCCTAGAGGAGCTCTCTGAACAGCGTCGGCACTGATTTGCATTCAAAAATCGTTCCACACATATATTCTATATGTTTTATACTGAATGGGCTATATTGTTAACCCTTTCGGTGTTCTATGTTTATTCCAAATTTCAGATTATAAAAAAGGAACAAATCTATCAAATTCCGTTGGCAAACAGAGTAGACCCTGATCAGACGGCTCCTATAGGAGCCGTCTGATCTAGGTCTACTCTGTTTGCAAATGAGTGGAAATGCGTTTATACGAAGGAAATGGTTAATATATAATGAACCATTTAACTTTGAATATTCAACATTCAAAGGGTAAAATATTAAATTCAAATTCAAAAATAAGCTACAATGTACATGTATATACTCATCCACAATGGCTTAAATCTGATTTCTGATTACTTAGCCAAAAAATGTTTGGATATTTATATTTACCCAATATCATTGGCTTTGTTTTTTGAAAGACAATAGCTAAGCTTCAACGTCATAGTGTCGTCTTTTGACGCCTGTGCAATCAGAGCTGACCCTGATCAAACAGTTCCTGTATGCACTATCTGATCAGGGTTTGCTCGGTATGCTCATCGCATAATAAAGACCAGGCCCCGAGGTTATAAAACGTTTTGCTTGAGTCTGAGATCATTCTCAAGCATCTGATTGGTCAGATTCTGAGCTTGCTCAGCCAATCAGATACTTCAGAATGATTTCAGACCCCAAACTCAGAAGTTTTATAATCTTGGAGCCTGATTATGCAGTTTCTGCCATGGTCAAATATTCCCTTGATTAAAAATGCCATTATAAAACTTCAGCTAACTATGTATTACATATTTTCACATATTACCGTCATTTTTAACAATACTCATTTCAAAAATAGTAATACATGTACTATTATATTTATTCAATGTAAACATTTGTTTATGAAATGAATTACAACTGGAACTTAATGTCATTTTCGTGTAGAATCCAGTTAACAAAGCATTAAAAAAACGTTTTTACAATTATTTGCCCTTTGCGATCAAATGAAAATTGATAACGACCATTCAAGTATTGAATTTAAGAGAATGCTTAACGCAAGGCAAATATAATACAGAAAGCTCCTTTAGGAGCTTTTTGCATTACGTTTGACCTGCATTAAGCCACCACCTGCCTCATATTAAACCCTTTCCCTCATATTGACGACTTTTGACGACTCTGTAAAAGTCACTTTGTGAAACCATTGTGATAAATAGAACATTTGCTCATATAGGAGCAAATGTTCTATTCATCACAATTGTTTCAAACTACAAAATTCTAAAAGATTTCCTTTTCTCTAATTAATGCTACTTTTCGGTAGATTAATTTAACGAGGCTGTATCTAGATATAGCCTATGAGGTAATGGGTTAAGATATGTTCTACAGTATGTATTCTTAACACTACAACTTTATCGTGTCAAAACAAGTACATCTTTTTTTTGTCATCTTCATTATACATATGATGAATTCTTAACCCTTATCCCCCTTTAAACGCAACTTGAATCTCATTTTCTAACAGCCTGAAGCCAGTTGAGATGCCCAGTATAAATCGGCGTCTCATCATGATCCAAGCTGTTTGACACTTGGTCCATAGTTTCTCAAAGGCAGGTGTCATGTCTGAAAAGATTGACCGAATCGGAAGTAGTCAAAATGGTGCTAGATCTAAATTTGAGCAAACATCATTTTTTTACTGTGGGGTAAGGGTTAATTCGTATTCATGCTTCTCTTTCATCATTACTTCATGTACATGTACCATGTGTTTGTGATTTGTAGGAAACGATGGAAGCACTGATGTGGAAGGTTAGTAGTTTGATATGCTAAATCTGTGTCAGTTCGCATGTAGCTCCCTTGGAATCAGAGGTCCAGATAATATGCGCAAATTTGAACACTTTCAAGAATAATTCCTTTATTTCTCCAGCAAGCCCCATACTGTTCTCTTCGAGACGATTCTAAAGAATGGTCACAGTACAGGGTTTGCTGGAGAATGATGTTTTCAGTATTTGGGATTGTAGCTCCTTTCGCACATAGCTCCCTTGCCACCATTTGATTCCGTGTTCAGCATTCCATTAAACCCCATAATCTACATTCTTCCATTTCCAATTACATGTAGAGTATACCTGCATAGATCAGGGTATTTTCTGTTTGCTTATTGGAATGATACTCGTCTTATCCTAAAGTTAATGTCAGAGCCAAACTTCCCATTGCTCGTTTAGTTAATGAATATTAATAAAGTCATAAATCAATGTATAACTGTTCGTGGTGTAAAGAGTTAAAGCATTACACTGTGTCATTTTACGAGTCCGCTACTCTGTACACCGTGTAACTCCGTTACGCTACATTATATCGTCAACATTTCATACATGTACTTTCGTTACACGACACTGTTTCGTCAGAACTTACCTTAACCCTTCTCTTGCTGAATTTTAAAACACATTTCTCCTTCTTTACCCATGTCCTGTTGTATAATTACATATATCTTCACTGTGTACAAGTATATTGCTGTGCAATCACTGCTGTGGAGTGCATTGGTTGCACAATCAACTTGTAAATAATGCAGACCCTGATGAGACAGCTCCTGCAGGAGCTGTCGCATCTGGGTCTTCACTATTTACAGGTAGGTACATGTATATTGAGGTGAATAGCAAGCGAAGGGTTAAACGTCCGTTACATTACATGGCACTGACATATTACATTGCCAGAATATATTTCAGTCTACATTTTGATTCCTAGAAACTACGCTGCATTCTAAGAACCTATCTATAATTGTGTCACAACACGCTGCATCGTCAGAACCTACTTTATTTTTTCGGTACACTTCGTGTATCGCCAGAACCTACACTATAATGTTGGTACACTTCGTGTATCGTCACAACGTACCCTTTAATGTCACTACAGTACATTGTATTGTCAGAACCTACCTTACACGTTTCGTTACACTGTATGTATCATCAGAACATACCTTATATAGTGGACACGCCATGCTGTATCGTCAGAATCTACGTTTTAATTTCGCTGCACTATATAGTATCATCATAAACTACCATATAAGATCAATACATGTACATTACGTGGCATTCTCATAACCTACCTTATAAGTATGATCGTTACACTACATAGTATAGTACAGGGTCTACTTTACTATTTCGCTACACCAGACTGTATCGTCCGAACTTCGTTAAACTACATAGTATCGCCAGAAACTACCTTTTAATTTCGCTACACAACGCTTTATCGTCAGAACCTAATGTATAATTTCGTTACAATATATTGTATCACCAGTACCTACCTGGTAATTTGGTACACCTCATAGTATTATCAAAAACTATTATACAATTTCGTTACACTGCATAGTATCTTCAGAATCTAAATTATAATTTCGTTACACTGCATAGTATTGTCATAGCATACATTTACCTTTACTTTCGCTACTTTACGTTGGACGGTCCAAACCTGCCTTCTTATTTCATTACACTGCATTGTACATGTATCTTCGGAACCCACTTTGTAATTTGCTACTTTACGTTTTACTTATTGTCAGAACGTACCTTATTACTTCAATAGAGAGTTGTACGCCCAGGGAGCTACATGTTACCCCACAGTGCTACGTCACTCTTGGTGTAGGTGCCCATATATATCGATGTTAGATATTTACAGTAAACCCCTCTAAACAAGACATTTGGCTAAGCAGAATTAAATCTTTTTAGATAGGTGGTTGCTTAATGCAGGGTGAAAGTCACACAGAAAGCTTCTTTAGGGGCATTCTGCATGGCTTTTATCCTGCATTAAACTTTGGTCGTCCAGTTAAGAGCGGTTAAACTACATACAGCATGGCTGCGTGTGTTAGAAATGGATGACTTAACAATTAGTACTAATACTGCAATATCGATTTAAAAACAAAAAACGCATGCATTTATTAGATATTTACTTTCGGCAACTATTTTCAAATTGGAATTTGGTACTTATGACTTGTTTTCTATACATTTTTTTCTCTCAGAAACATTGTAACCATTTTGGAAAGTAAAGACACAGATCTTTCAAAGTCCGTTAGTAAATAGAGCAGACCCTGATCAGACGGCTCCTCTAGGAGCCATCTGATCTGGGTCTACTTTGTTTGCAAATGCGCGAAAACACGTATATGAGGGAAAGGGTTAACCTTAGTTTTATTATAAATATTTGGCTTGTCCACTAAGGAGATTACACCTGAACTGGTTTAAATAACACTTTACCTGATATAGATGTGTTTGCAAACAGAGAAGATCCTGATCAGACAGCTCCTGTAGAAACCGCCTGATCAGGGTCTGCTCTGTTTCTTATGGAATTATATAGAACTGATATGGCAAAAGGTCCCCTTAATTATTTTCTATTATAGAAATGTAATGATTCTTAACGAAGTGGTACATATAGTCATTAGAGGTAAAGGTTGCATTACATGACGTAAAACTAAATCAGTCATCCGTATTTATCACAGAAGCCCCCAGATTCTTTCAATCTGAACATTGCTTTGTTGGTGGTGACGTGGCACAGATAATTAAAACGTACCCTCCTTTCTATCTATTTTATGTTATTTGACTGACTGACTGACTGACTGAGTGTCTGACTATACTGTACTGAACTGGACTGGACTGGACTGGACTTACTGACTGACTGACTATACTGGACTGGACTGGACTGGACTGGACTGGACTGACTGACTAACTGACTCATTCACTCATTCACTGACTCATGCACTCACTAGATCTCACTGGCTTGCTGGCTGACTGACTGATTGATTGACTGATTGATTGATTTATTCATTTTTCGGTTCATTAGCTTCAGAGAATGGTTTATATTTTTCTTAGAATTTATGTTTCTACATTTTGTATCAAGTTTGGTTGCAGCACTAACTCAGTAGCTCTCGTACATGTACGTCACCAGTGTTTACAAAGAGTGTACACCTTTTCAAACAATGTAAACCCGGACCAGATAATGTAATGATTCTTAATGAAGTGGCACATGTAGTTATTAGAGGTAAAGGTTGTATCACAAAACGTAAAACTAAACCAGTCATCAGTTTTTATCACAGATCCCCCCCCCCCCCCCGATTCTTTCAGTCTGAAAAACATTTATTACATGTAAACTGCAAAATGCTTTGTTTGTTGGTGACGTGGCACAGATAATTAATTCGTACCCTCCTTTCTATCTATTGTATATTATTTGACTGACTGACTGACTGACTGAGTGTACTGTACTGTACTGTACTGAACTGGACTGGACTGTACTGGACTGGACTTACTAAATGACTGACTAACAGACACATTCACTCATTCACTCACTCACGCACTCACTCTCTCACTGGCTGGCTGGCTGGTTGACTGACTGATTTTGTGCGGTTTACTTTATTCATTTTCTATTTATTATGCTATTCAAATTTCTCTTTTTCGGTTCATTAGCTTCACAAGATGGTTTATATTTTTTCTTAGAATCTATATGTTTCTGCATTTTTTATCAAGTTTGGTTGCAGCACTAACTCAGTAGCTCGCGTACGGTACCAGTGCTTACAAAGATCATACACTTTTTCAAACAATGTAAACTCATATCAGACAACTCCTGTGTTACAGTCCTGGGCTTCTACTGTTTGAAATGGCATTACCTTTCCTTCCTTGCGTTAGAAGTATCGGACAAACAAACACTAAACTGTTGCTAATAGAATATGTACAAACGTAAGTCATTCGGGAAAAGGCAGGATACAAATGTTGTTGCCGGTGATGGTGATGATGATGACGACGACGACGCCAATTGTGATGTAGAAAATGACAATGATGACAATGTTACTGAAAACGATGACGACGACGACGATAATGATGATGATGATGATGATGATGATGATGATGATGATGACGACGATGATGGTGATGATGATGATAATGATGATGATATTGATCATGATGACATTTTCCGAATAATTACATTTGTAAAAGTTCACCCGTTCTCTTACATAATTATCCAGTTTGTTACAACTACATTGTTGTATCACCTCACCCATTTGCAAAGGTGTGCTAATAAAAGGGTCCAATCAGGTTTTTTTTCTATTGAAAATAAGACGTTAACCTTTTTAATTCAAGTTACTATATTTGCAGTAGAGTATAGCTTCAACTTTTCCCAAAGTAGATCTAGATATATCACTATCAAAGCTTGTTTCCCTTTGTTTAGTTGGCTTGTTCACAGAACATTAATACAGAAGAACCTGTCTTAAGTTGCCATTAAAAAAGAAGTATAAATCTGGATTTCTAAAAGCAGGTGGTACCTTAATGCAGGAGATAAGTGATACAGAAAGCTCCTGTAGGAGCTTTCTGCATCACTTATCTCCTGCATTAATGTACCACCTGCTTTTAAGACTCTCGTATTCATTAGATAAATTATCGCTTAAGACAGGTTCTACTGTAAGCGCTTGTTATATATATATATACAGTAAATCCTCGCTACAGTGACCACCAGAAATATATCTAATTCTGGGTATATACAAATATAAAAGATTTGGCACATTTGTGTCACATCTGTAACGAAAAGTTGTTTTAACCCATTCCTTCATGCAAATACTTGACCCAGGTCAGACGGCTCCTATAGGAGCCGTCTGATCAGGGTCTGCTCTGTTTGCTTATGGAACTTGATAGATTTGTTTCTTTACTTTCTAAAATTGCCCCACCTTCATTATTGCATATTTACTATTTTGTCCATGAATATTCAATAGGTATTGAAAATTGGAATAAACATAAAAACAGGGAAAGGGTTAACCATTTAACTGATAGAGGTGCTTTTGGACGTATTTGCAAACAGAGTAGACCCAGACCAGGTAGATCCGTCTAATCCGGTTCTACTCTGTTTGCTTATGGAATTATTTAGATCTGATTCTACAGTTTCTACCAAAATCAAAATACCCTGTGTATATATATATCATTACAAAAGTTCATCTAATAAATATTCATGATGTCATTAATTTCTTTCATTAATATTCATGAGCTACAGTGGTCGCTATGGAGAGGTAATGCTTTATTTAGCGTATATATTTAACTACTTACTGGCTCTGTCTCCCAGACATACGCATGTGTTTATGTTTCATAAGGATTAGTCTACACTATGTAAAGTTGCACACGGTCATTGTTTCACTCAATAACACTTAAACTTGACATTAAGAATATACCATCATGAGTTAAATCCATTATGTTCTGATGTTCCAAATGAAGTATGTATGCATTTGTGTTTAAAACAGCATTCCGTTTCTTACGCAATTCCGTTAGGTTCATCTGTATCTCGACCCTAGCGGTCCAATGGTTAATCATTGCTTTCATATAAACGCCTTTTCGCGCACATGCAAACAGAGTAGACCCTGATCAGACGGCTCCTATAGTTTGCAAAGGCGTAGAAATGCGTATTTATGGAGTACAGGGTTAACTAAACAATCTCCTCGATATGAAAAGTTTAAATTCGTTAGAGGATTTTGAATAATGAATAGTACATATCCTGATCAGAGGGCTCTTCTAGAATCGCTCTAGCCCTTTCACCGCCGCAGTCGCATAAATGCACCACAACAAATAGTGCAGTCCCAGATCAGATGCCGCCTTTTCAAGGCGGCGTCTGATCAGGGACTTCACTATTTGTCTCAATCTCTATTTCTATATATGTGCTTTATTCCTTTGAAATTTGCATTTATTTATCTCACTTCCTTATTTTACTGAATGATTTAACAAACTTGGATTGCAGACGACAATTAGAAATTTGGCGCCGAAAGGGTTAATCTGGGTCTATACTATTCGTCAGTGTATGCGTGTACCATATTCAAAGTTATCACCACGACTACGCTTGCGTGCTAAAATGTTAACAGCCATTGGACAAATACATTAGAACCTGCCTTAAGCGGTCATTAAGAAGAAGTTTAATTATGGATTATAAGACACGTGGTAGCTTAATGCATGTCAAAATTAACGCAGAAAGTTCCTATAGGGGCTAGGAGCTATTCGCTTTCTGCATTACTTTTGCCATGCATTAAGCAACATCATACTAATTAACACCGTCGTGTTCAATAAATGAATTGGTCGCATAAAACAGGTTCAACTGTAAGCGATATTTAGAATTGATCAGCGATGTGCTGTAGGAGAAATAGTTTGAACATCGTACACGCAATACCACGTGAACTGAATTTGAGTTGTCTCCCTTGTGTTGGCTGGAACGCAATAATAGGCATTTCAGTCCTGTTCAACATGTGTGTGTTCAGTTAAGGATAACGATTGCAACTGTTGGCAACAGTTCGTACGTTTTTCATCGGAACGGTCCAATAGGACCGTTCCGATGAATAACGTTACGTACTGTTTGCTACAGTTTCATATGTTATGCGAGCGTTATCCTTAATTGAACACATTAACAATAATTACAAACATATGTGTTGCTGTTTACAGGGAATAGCAATAGTGGTAGAAGAGGGAAGAACAAGTTTCGGCTGGAACCGGCGAATCCTAATCACAAGCGGCCTGACAAAAGAGACTTGGTTTACTTTGAGACCTCACCGAACTTTTGTGAGAAAGTGGACGCCATAGGGTTTCCCGGCACATATGGTCGAGTATGTAATGAGACGTCAATCGGTATTGATGGGTGTGACCTGATGTGCTGTGGGCGTGGTTTTAAGTCTGAGAGCTACACGGTGCGGGAACGATGCAGCTGTACCTTTCACTGGTGTTGTGAGGTGAAGTGCAAAGTGTGTACAAGGACGAAAGTAAAACATATGTGTAATTGACAGTAAACACGTGTTATGGACATCAAATACGTGTAATTGACAGCAAACACGTGTAATTAACAGTAAACGCGTGTTATTGACAGCAAATGCCTGTTATTGACGATAAATACATGTTGCTGACAGTTTGAACACATGTTATTGACGTAAGATTGGACCGAAAGCACACGTGTATTTGACAGTAATCACGTGTCATAGCCAGCGAAAAGCATGCTATATACATCTACAGGCGTTAGGCATTTTTCGGATTTATACAAAAGTGTTCTTGCAGAAAATACGCGATTTTGGCAGTAAACACGTGTCATTGACAATAAGCACGACTGTTTATATAACTGACCATGTGCACATGTGTAATTGACAATAAACACTATATAATTAAAATGTTATTGACAGCTGATCCGATGATGCAGAAACCTCTTGACACTGAGTACGTCATAAATGCATCATGATCACATAACGTCTGATAATGATGCAATTTTAGAATGTGTAACACTGAACGCCTTGAAGATATAGTTAGGATATCTGGGCTTTCAAAGTCCATAACGATGACATATATCTATATATTATAAGCACATGCTGTTGTGGCCATGAAAGAAACTGTATAATAATATATGTTTTATTTAATAAACAACCAGAGCATACCCGTATCACATGGCTCCTACAGGTGCTGTCTGGTCTGGGTAGACTCTCTGTTTGAAAAGGCGTTCAAAATCGTATGTATGAGATAAAAGGTAAATAGGTTGGAACCCTCGCAGTTGACCCTTTCCCCCATAAATACGCATGTATATGCCTTTGTAGACAGAAATCGTCTGATCTGGGTCTTCTCTGTTTGCGTAGTAATACGTATTTATGAAGTAAAGGGTTAAACTTCCGCATTGTGTATCTCTGCACGTGATACTAGTAACTAATGAGTTGCTTTGCGACCAGAGTTTCTGCAGGCAGAGTAGAACAAGACATGTCACCGGGTTACAGATGCAGCATCTACACTGCCCGTGAAATTTAAAAATAAGATTAAGAACAGTAAAACCTCTTGAAACTGGACTTTCGAAATAGTATCAATGCCGAATTTTAAGAAAGGTGGAAGTTTAATGCAGGATGAAAGTTATACAGAAAGCTGCGTAAAGACCTATTCTGTATGACCATCATCCTGCATTAAGCAGCCGCCTGTCGAAAAAAGGTACACGTTAATAGGAGTTTTACTGGAGTAACGCAAACGTAGATCCTAGGGCTCCAGATAAGAGGGATAAAATAAATATTTGGCGATACTATTTTCGCTATTTTACCACCAAACCTTTTTTATGATTACTTATTAGAGTCATTCCTAAGAGATGATTCTACTATGGGTTTGGTAGAGAAATGAGAACAATTGCATATAATTGTCTCCCTGGTTTAGAACTCTGTTACCGGTTAATTTGGTCGATCTGTTTTTCTCTATCTTTTTCAATGCTGTAGTTGTTCAATAAGGTTCTCTCCTGCTCTGGCTGTAGTACACAAGTTATGACCGTTTATTTCGTCAAAGCCATACTATATTTGTGAGATTTGTTATGACTAAGCCAGTACATTGTTGATAGTTTACAACTTATAAGTTTGTTTCAGTCAGAACATGGTTTGACATGTTGAAAGAGGTTAAACATATTTAATATTTAATGATATCAAAGCAACAGACAAAAGTGCGTACCAAACATTAAATCCGTCAATTCTCCACCAAACCCTATGTTATGACCACTCCTTAGAATCGCCTCGAAGAGAGGATTCTAAAGGGTGGTCATGGCATAGATTTTTGGTGGAGAAATAAAGGAATTATTTTTGAACAATGTTTTAACTTACGCATCTTATATGGAACTTTGATGGCATGCTATTCGATGGTTTTAATAAGGGCCAGAGTTTATAATATAAATATGTAAATAGTTTTAATATTGTTGGTGTACGTTGACATGTATAGAAGCAAAGATTGACCATATTGCTTTAAACGTTAATGGCCGTGTTCATGTTTCGAGTATTTCGAGGGTTAACTCTTTACCTGATAGATACATCTTCATATGAACGTGTTTTCACGCATTTGCAAACAGAGAAGACCCATATCAGACGGCTCCTATATGAGCCGTCTGATCAGGGTCTGCTATGTTTGCCAATGGATTTTGAAATATGTTTCTTTACTGTCTAAAATGGCTACATTGGTCCACCTTCCAAATTTCAATTTGACTATGAATATTCAGTATGTGTTGAAAATTGGAATTAACCCTTCGCTTGCTATTCACGTCAATATACCTACCTGTAAATAGTGATGACCCAGATGAGACAGCTCCTGCAGGAGCGGTCTCATCAGGGTCTGCACTATTTACCAGTTGATTGTGCAACCAGTGCACTCCATAGCAGTGATTGCACAGCGAAATACGTGTACACAGTGAAGATATATGTAATTAGTCAACAGGGTATGGGTAAAGAAGGAGAACTGTATTTTAAAATTCAGCAAGCGAAGGGTTAACCTAGAACAGGGAAAGGGTTAAGTAAATTTGCAAACAGAGTAGACATATACCTGACAGCCGTCTGGTTAGCGCCTGCATTGTTTACTTTTGGATTTACAACTTCATTACAACTAATGAATATTAATGAGTCATTATTTATCTCATGAATATTCATCAGGTAAAGGGTTAAGCACAAAAGTACTGCATCGTTTTCTTCGTCAAACAAGTCTTTGTAATCGAGCTCTAGCGAGCAACTCTCTTTGCCATTTTTTCACAAAGCAAAACTACGTGTATTTAACCCATTCCATCACATTGACACTTTTTGACGCCTACGTAAAAGTCATTTTTTGAAACCATTGTGGTAAATAGAGCATTTGCCCTGTTAAAAATTCGGCCTCTGACCAGGCTCCACAGGAGCAAATGCTCTATTTATCACAATGGTTTCAAAACTACACAATTCTGAATGTTTCTTTTTTCTGCTCCTTTTCGGTATATTTATTCAAAAGAGGATGGATCTAAAAATTAATATACATTGTATGAGGGAATTTGTTAAGAATTTCTGAAAAGCTATCTTAATTTAACTGCCTTTTCGGCATTTTCCACAAGAAAAGAAATATTGTTCGAATATGTTACATTGCATACATACGTAGTATGTTGATATTTTCGTTTTCTTGTCTTCAATTGTTACATTGTTGTACATATTTTTGGTTGTTATTTATAATATGTTGACAAAATATCACAATTATATTAAAGGAAATCTGTCTATAAATAGCCCGTTTTTAAAATTATCTCATAGTCATTGGAATAACACTGTTTGGCCATTCTATGAAGATTTTTCCCTGAACAATTTATATAGTTAAACGCATTTGTAAATCAATATCAAAGATTTACATCGACTGTCATAATTTCTTGGTCTAGAATGAAATATAATTGCGGTATCGTAAATACATACGGAACTAAAACCCACACGATTTTTTTGTCTGAAACGCGCACGAATAACATGGGCGGCATCGATACTTAAATATTAAACGTTCGCAATATTAAGTGATCATTCATAATTTATTTCTACATCCGGTTTTTTTTTCAATTTTTTTACAGACATTTAGAATGTTATATATAGACATATTGCCTTTTTAGAAAGTGTCTTAATAGGTTGCATTCATGGAACACCTTAAGTTTGCTTAAACATTCGATTACCAGAACAAATTGTACATGTATTATAGAATGTAATGTTGGATAATAATATACAGTCTAACTCCATTCTCTCGGCCTCGGATAACTCGTACGTACGGGATAAATCGAAGTAAATGTTCGGCCTTTCCAACTTTTATACAATACAGAATTATTCTAAAATGTATCACTACGCATATCTAGAAACGCATTTGACAGCTTAATACAGGTCGAAAGTAATGATGAAAGCTCCCACAGAGCACATAACCATACAGAACAGGTCCGGATCAGACGACTTCTACAGGGACTATCTGATCTGGTCTACTCTGTTTGTATAAACGTCAAAATGAGTCAAACCTCGTCTCACCTGGGTTAACAATGTGGAACATGAAAAAACTATAAAACAAATGATGTCTGAATACAGTTGAATAACTCGAACTTTAAGGGACCATACACATTAGTTCGAGATAACAGGAGTTCGACTCATCCGATTTCTAATCTGAACATTTTTTCAGTACCACAGCTTAAAACAGGTCTAAAGTATAAAGAGCTTTCAGCATTACTTTAGACCTGTATTAAGCTGTCAAACGTGGTTCTAGATATTTGTAGCATTACATTTTAGAGTATTTCTGTATTGTAAGTTTTGAAAGGACTAAAGTTTTTGTTCGAGTTATCCCGAAGTTCGAGTTATCCGAGTTCGAGATATCGAAGTTTAACTGTATTTAGCATTCACCAGTGATAATTGACATCCGATTGGATTCTGTAATAAGACCTATCTAAATATTCTGTTTTCATGAACTTATCCAATCAATTTTCATTTTACGTACTTTTCACAGCCTGATTGTGCCATTTTCTAAGGTAACCAGTGTGCCTAAAGTATACTAGACAGCACATGTAATTATTTACTGCGTTGGAGTCAGATAACTTTCGTCTGAAAGCAATGGCGTCTACTTAAATTTTCACCGTGGACTTCTTCTTTTAACACTTTACTCAATGAATATTCATGTAAGAAATAATGACGTCACGAGTGTTAATTAGAATAACTGTTATAATAACACGTGAACACATGAAGTTTTTTCCATGGCAGTAACTATAGATCATGCACGCCTATTTTATATCAAAAGCAATCAGAGCAGACCCTGCTCTTGTATGAGCCGTTTGATCTGGATATACATTGTTTGCAAAAGTGCAGAAAATGTGTATTTATGGACTTTAGGGTTAAATGTGAGTGGGGTGTCAACCCGTTAGAAATAATGACTATCAATAAGCTTAGTATTTAACCCTTTGTCTGATAAATATTCATATAGGAAATAATGACGTCATGAATATTAATACGATTATTTTGAATAATGGTTTATGAACACATGGCATTTTGGCTCAGGCAAAAGCTATAGAATCAGATCTATATTAAACCGTAAGCAAACAGAGAAGACCCTGATCAGACGGCTCCTACAGGAGCCGTCTGATCTGGGTCTACTCTGTTTGCAAATGCGACAAAATGCGCTTACATAAGGGAAAAGGGTTAAAGGGGCATTATGAAAATGGGAAATTTGGATAATGGCAGAAACTATAGAATCAGATCTAGATAATCCCACAAGCAATCGAAGCAGACCCTGATCGGACAGCTCCTACTGGAGCCGTCTGACCTTGATATACTCCATTTGCAAATACATTACAGCCATATCTATGCGTTAAGTTGGATACAGAGAATGGCAATGACCAAATGATAAGCATACTATATTTGTTTATGTCGCACTATTTGCAAACTATATTGTCCACTTCTTCAAATCTAAAGTCATGCAGGATGTATAAGGTTCCCATCGACGTGTATCTTATGACAACATTGTTGCAACCCTTTCTTTCCATAAATACGCCTTTCTACGCCTTTACAAACATAATAGACCTAGATCAGATGGCTGTTGCAGGAGCCGTCTGATTTGGGTCTGCTCTGTGTTCATATAGAATTATATATATCTGATTATTTAGTTTCTGCCATGGTCAAACTTTCCTGTGTTCGTCTGTCTGTATAAACAATAGTCTAATTAATATTCATGATGTCATTGTTTCTTACATGAATATTCATTCAGTAAAGGTGAACTGTATAGCAGAACCAGTCTTAAGTGACCTTATAATGATTTGACAATTGATACCACAGTAGAACATGTCTTAACCCTTTCCCTGATGAATATTCATCTAGGAAATAATGACGTCATAAATATCAATAAGATTAGGAGCCGTCGGATCTTGGTTTACTCATTTTGCAGATGCGTCAAAATGCGCATACATAAGGGTAAGGGTTAAGCGACCATTCATTTATTGAACATACAAGTACAATACAATATAAAATATAAAATACAATACAACATACAACTTAAAGCGAAGGTGGTTGTTTAATGCATGTCAATAGTAATGCAGAAAGCTCCTATAGGAGCTTTCTGCATTACTTTTTACATGCATTAATCTCCCAACTGACTTACAGCTACAATGTACCACCTGGCTTACATACTCATAGTTATACCATTTGTTAAGGGTCGCTTAAGGCAGGTTCTACTGTATTTTCAGTTTGGATCTCTATGGGAAATCTTGTAATACGATATCTAATCAAGATACACACTGCTTGAACTTCACTGTGATCCTGATGTTGAAAGGACATCGACGATTGAGCACAATATTGTCGAAACTACAATCTATTGGTGAAATAGTTTCGATCCAGATAAGACTATTTGTGTCTCACCAGGATCCAATCTGTTTGACATTATGACAGCGTTTTCAGTCGATGTAAATGAAAATTCAATTGAACCTAACTTAGGAAAACGGTTATCTTAAACGCTTATAAAGGTTAACCTATGCCTTTTTACGTTTCTGTAAGAATCATGTTTTTGAAACCATTGTTATACATAGAGCATTTGCTCCGTAGGACTACACAAACTATACAATTTAAAAAAAAAACATGTTTTCTAGCATAAATGTTATGCTCCTTTCCAATGGATTTATCCAAAAGAGGTCTAAGAGGGAATGGATGAAAAGACAGTTACTACAATATTCCATTTAACCCTCGATATGCAAATAGGAAACCCTTTACAGACGTAACCTCCCCTTTCCTAACCCTTCGCTTGCTATTCACGTCAATATACCTACCTGTAAATAGTGAAGACCCAGATGAGACAGCTCCTCCAGGAGCTGTCTCATCAGGGTCTGCACTATTTACAAGTTGATTGTGCAACCAGTGCACTCCACAGCAGTGATTGCACAGCGAAATACTTGTACACAGTGAAGATATATGTCATTATACAACATGACATGGGTGAAGAAAGAGAAATGTATTTTAAAATTCAGCAAGAGAAGGATTAATGAATATTCATCAAATAAATAATAGCTGTATGAAAACTGATGAACAGAAATAAAGTTTATATTAGCATCATGAACAAGATGCATTCTTATATTTGTATACCAGTAGAATAAGGTCTATATATTTTCATAAGGGAACCCAGCATACCCTGATCAGACGGCACCTACATGAGCAGCCTGATCTGGGTCTACTCTGTTTGCAAAGTATCAAAAGGGGTTTCTATCAGATAAAAGATTATATTAAATCTAGGTATTTATATATATATACTCCTATTGGCTTGCTATTGCAAAAAATAAATGTCTGGTTTTGTGGTTCTTGTCTTCCAATCTGTACTTGTCTATGCAAATAAATCAATTGATAAAAGGGACAGTGTTGTTGTTTATGTATCTATTGTTTATGTATCTGAACGACCTATGAAACCCCTTTCCCTCAAATTGCGTAAATTAAAACAAGTTCGGGAATAACTCTTTTTAATTTCTCCACCAAGCCCTATGTTGTGAACAAGAGTGGTCACAACATTGGGTTTGGTGGAGAAATGGCGATTTTAGTAACTGATTGCTGAGAACATTGGGTTTGGCGGGGAAAGTGCGATTTTAGTATTTGAAAACGCACCATAATGTTGTGTCCCGATGTAGTGGCAACATAAATATTGATAGGGTTTGGTGGAGAAATGGCGATTTTAGTATCTGATTGCGCGCAACATTGAATATTCATATAAGACGTATTTGTAGCAGAATACCAGATAAGATGCGTAAATTGAAACGTGTTCAAGAATAACTTCATTTTATTTCGCCACCAAATCCTATTTTGTGACCACTCTTTAGAATCATCTGGAAAAGACGATTCTAAAGAGTAGACATAACATAGGGGAAAGGCCGATTTTAGTATCTGATTGCGCACGGCATTCGGTTTGTCGGGAAAATGGGCGATTTTAATATCTGATTTCGCACGGCATTTACCTCGCCGTACCCGGTCACTACATGGCTACGTAACTAATGACTCCTATGGGAACAGTATGATCCGGGTCTGTTCTGTTTACTTATGGCCTTATATAGATGGCCTGTACAGTTTCTGTCAAAGCAACAAAAACCCTGCGGTCTACGTTTGTGCTGGTGGCTTGGCTTAGTGGCTGAACGTTGGGCTGAAACCCAGGTGTCTATAGGGATCGAATCCCGACTGGACCAGCTCGAAATTTCAGAGTCGCTTTTCAGTGTCTCCCACCAGCACGAGGTTGTTTCTTCTCCACCCAGGGGCTTAAATGGGTACCATTGAGGGTCACTAGCAGGGTATTGCGACTGAAAAATGAAGAAAAAATAAAAGTGAAAATTGTAGGAGACGACAAAATATGGCAGCGAAAGAGTTAAGTGATAGTCTCAACTTGCATCGCTTTTTAAAACGAATGGACATTACATAAATGCTGAAAAGAAGTACAGTAACAACCAGCGAATGCGACCGCCTGAAAGAGGTATAATTCGGGGTGCTAGATGCAGGTGATAGCTTAATGCAGGACAAAAGTAATGCAAAAAGCTCCTTTAGGAGCTTTCTGCATTACTTTTGCCCTGTATTAAGCAACCACCCGTCGATTCATTAAGTGGTTGCATTAGAGGATTTCTACTGTATATCGCAAGAAAAACAATCGGAAAAAAACGCTGAAGAAGACAACACTTCTATGTGTTTAATATCAAATATCTGATGTTTTTCGTCAATGTTTTAGTATTTATTAGTGTTGCGTTTTAGTTTCGTAACTGTTCGACATAGGCCGATGATATTTTGTTTTATCAATGAAGGCGGTTTATTTTGTATCTACAGGGGCTTTTTTTCCAATATAAGTTCAAAATGATAATCTTTATAATAATGATTGAACATAACAAATGCCAAGGTTTATGCAAACATTCAAATTCCCATATCATTTTTTTTAATATTACGTCTGAAGATAAAGAATGCGTACTTAAGATGCTATTAAATCTTAATATTTCAAAGTCGACAGAATATGATGAAACTGTTCCAAGGTTTTCGAAGTTATCAGCCAATGTAATTCGGCCTATCAATCATTTCATATTCAATCATAGTATATCACAAAGTGTGTTTACAGATACAGTATAACCACGTTTAATGCAACTGCTTTATGAATAAACATAGGTGTATTTAACCCTTAAACCCCTTTCGGCGCCAAATTTCTAACTGTCGTCTGCAACCCAGTGTTGTTAAAACATTTCGGTAAATTAAGGAAATGATATAAATAAATTTAAATTTCAAAGGAATAAACCATATATATTGAACTAGAGATTGAGACAAAAAGTGAAGTCTCTGATCAGACGCCTCCTTTTCGCCGCCGTCTGATCTGGTACTGCACTATTTGTCGTGGTGCATTTTTGCGGCATTGGCGATGAAAGGGTTAAAACAGAGTAGGCCCAAATCAGACGGCTCCTGTAGGAGCCGTCTGATCAGGATCTGCTCTTTTTTCTTATGACGTAACATAGACCCGATCATGTACTTTCGGTCTCGGTTAAATATTCATGTATTCACATGTTATTATAATAGCACAGCTAATTAATATCCATGATGTCATGGTATAAAGCATTAAAAGCAGGTGGTTACTTAAGGCAAGACGAAACTAATACATAAAACTCCTGTAGGAGCTTTCTGCATAAATTCCGTCTTGCATTCATCCACCATAGGCATTTAAGACCTAGAATTATACCTCTATTTGGTGGTCATTTTAGATGGGATTTTTTGTACATGTATATGGAACCAGCGAAGGTTAATCCATTATTCAATTATTTGATTATATCTTTATCGTACAATGTATAGGGATGATAAACTGTATATGTTTAAATCCAAAATAAAGTGTATTCTGATTCTGATTCTGTTAATCCAGTATTCAAAGCTGGTTCTAAATAAGACGCTAGTAATGGCAAACTTGTTTCTGCCCGCCCTTCCCTGTCTAAAAGCCCAGAAAATTATGTGCATGATAGTTTCATTACCTATTTAAATCAGTATAATCTTATCGTTCAGACCCAGAGCGGTTTCAGGAATAATCATAGTTTGTGAAAATATACTAGTGTTTCTTATTAGGCGTAACCCTTTCCCTGATGAATATTCATATATGAAAGAATGACGTCATGAATATTAATATTATCATTTTTATAATGGATTATGAACACATGACATTTTGGCTCAGTAAGAAGCTGTAGAATCAGATCTATATTGCACCATAAGCAAACAGAGCAGACCCTGATCAGACGGCTCCTATAGGAGCCGTCTGATATGGGTCTACTCTGTTTGCAGATGCGTCAACATGCGCTTACATAAGGGAAAGGGTTAAGACATCAGCCCTTCACCTGTTCAACATTCATGTAAGATCTAATGACATCATGAATCTTTATTGACTGAAATGTTACAGTGTAAAATTTTATGCACACAGAGCAGACCCCGATCAGACAGCTATCTGATCTAGGTGTATTATGTTTGTAGAGGCCCAGATTAGACGACCATTACTTGACGGACAAATAGTTAAAAAAAATCATTTTATTGTTATTCTAGCTATAATAATTTAGATGTTTGTAATTTCGAAAGAGATAGACCAATCAATTTATTCTGATACCAAATCGTAAAAACCCATATCATATGGTTATTTCAGCTCTATCTCTTCTGAATCTACAACGTTTCCAAACAATGCTTTTCTCTCGTGTCAGTCTTTGAATAAGTCTCGATTTTCATTTTATAATGATCATTTGTTTTATCAAAACATTTACCATGTCTGTTCATTATTTGTATATTGAGTGTCATTGTCAGAGCCTCAACGGAGATTAGTCGTAGGCCAAGTTGTGTTACTCTATTAAATAAAGTCTGTATGATCAGATCTATGCACTTCATTACGTAAGCAGGGGAACCATCTGATCTGGTTTACTCTGTTTGCCAACGGTGAAAAGGCGTTTATATTAGGGAAAGAGTTAAACGTATGCTACTTTTATATGCAGGCATAGGGCGTTGCTGATCCAAATTTCTCAACCAAAAGCATTTTACCATTACCGCAAGGAATTCAAATACAAAATGTAAGACTCTTTATTTTTGTATCGGCAAAGGCGGGACAGTCTGGCAGAATGTTTATTTGAGTAATTAGCCAGTGAGCCAGAGACTAACATGTTGGCCAGCAGGGGGTGGGCACATATCTTTTAAGATGTACAACATGTACATGCCTATATAAAAAACAATATACAGTAAACCTGTCTCTAGACGACTATACAACAAATACACATTGACGCATATACGAACAGGTGGTTGCTTAATACAGGGCGAAAGTAATGCAGAAAGCTCATCTAAGAGAGATCCCAGAGAAGCCTTCTGTATCATTTCCGTCCTTTATTAAGCGTCCATCTGTCTTAAAATAATAGGATTTTATACATTTACTGTAGTAGCCGTACACAAGTTTTGCAGTATTGAATGCTGGCAGCGTTTAACTATTTTTCAGCTTTTTTGAAAATTGAATACTGCTTTTGCACTTTTAATTACTACTCATGAACAGACTCAATAAAACCGAGTCTGCAATTTTCTCTTTTGCATTTCTACTTTTGCTTTCGAAGGATCACCCATTTTCAGAATATATTAACTCATTCCCTCCTACTGAAGCCTGTTTTGCGCATCTGTAAAACTCGTTTATTGAAACCATTGTGATAAATAGAGCATTTGCTCCATGGGAGCAAATGCTCTATTTATCACAATGGTTTCAAAACTACATAATTCTAATATTCTCTTTTCTATAGTTAATGATCCTTTTTGATAGATTTATTGAAAGAGGTTGGGTCTAATAATAGCCTAGGAGGGAATGAGTTAATATTGGGATAGTATATGATAGAAATGCATAGATCCCTAAACCCTGTACTCCATAAAGACGCATTTTACACGTAAAGAAACAAAGTAGACATAGAATACACAATTCCTGTAGGATCTGCTCTGTTTGCGTATTAAAGCATAATCTCTGTGAGCTTTCTGCATGACTTTCACCCTGTATTGAGCAGCCATCGGCTCAAAGAGTTCTCATTTTGTTCTTTACTTTAAGTACATAATATTGACGGAATTCTGGTAGAGAACATGGAGAAGAATTTAACTACTTTTAGGCAGGTGACTGCTTAAAGCATGATGAAAGTCATGCAGAACGTTCCCAGAGGAGCTTTCTGTATGACTTTCAACCTGCATTAAGCTGTCGCCTATTTCCAAGACCGATATTTATGCTAAATATAATGTCCGGTTTAGAGGGTTTTTACAGTATATCAACAGGTAGACTTTATACAACTTATATCAGTAAATCCGTTTCTTTTTTGGGCAGACATCCAAATGGTTACATGAATTACTGTAATTCCTCATGAATGTTTGGCAAACGGACTAAACCACACAATGAATTGGGCAGACATATAACAGTAAATCCCCTCTAAACCGGACGTTAAATTTGGTGTGAGTATCGGTCTTTGATACAGGTGACAGCTTAATGCATGGTGAAAGTCACGCAGAAAGCTCCTGTAGGAGCTTTCTGCATGACTCTCACCCTGCAATAAGCAGCCACCTGCCTGAAAGTACCTAATTTCTTCTTTTCTAGAATTCCGGTTTAGAGAGGTTTGAAAGTATTTCATTGATATGCAACATTTACAACCAAATATTCTAGCGTATTAATTCCTTACGGAATCAATTACTATTGCTCCAATTATCAATTGATGACTTAATAAAAGTGTCAGACACTTGTATGAAGGAATACGCAAAACCATATAAATTTAAACCCAAACCACCAAAGGAATTCCATCTTAGGATGACTTTATGCATTTGTACCAAGTTTTGAAAATAAAAAACATGTGTATGTGATTCCGAATAAAATGTTAAACATTTCAGCTATCTTATAACAGTCTTATTAGCTCGAAGTAGTTAGATATATTGGTTTTATATTGTAAATGATTCTACCTGAAATGCATTAAAGTCTTGTTTATTTTCAATCAACCATTTGCTACAGTAACTTCTCGCTAATACGAGCAATGAAAACACGCATACTTCTAGATATTTAACCTTTAGCCTGCTGAGCAAATTATCTTTACAGAATTCTTCACCTACTACGTTTTCAAAATTCAAGCTATAATCAATTTGTCTACCAAAATGCAATCAGGCTGTCAAACAGTTTGGATCCTGATGAGACGCCGAGTTACTCTCCTTCGATTAGACGCCTTTTCACGCATTGCAAACAGAGTAGACCCAGATCAGGCAGTTTTTATAGGAGCCGTCTGATCAGGGTCTGCCCTGTTTGCTAGTGGAATTTGATAGATCTGATGTTTACTTTCTAAAATGGCTACAATGTTCCGCCTTTCATATTTCATTGTATTTGTTTTGTCCATACTGACAGTCCATATAGGCGCTCTCTATTTAACGTTTGCCCGTCATTAACGCATTCCCTCCTAAACTAGTTTAGACCCAACCTATTCCAATAAATCTACCGAAAAGGAGCATTTACTAGAGAAAAGGAACATGTTAGCATTATATTGTTTTGAAACCATTGTGATAAATAGAGCACTTGCTCCTATGGAGCAAATGCACTATTTATCACAATGGTTTCAAAAACACTTTCACAGAAGTCCAAAATGCTTCGATAGGATGGAATGGGTTAAGCAGCCATCTGCTTTTGCAGTCTCGTATTTTAATCCTTTCCTCCATAAATACGCCTTTCTACGCCTCTGTAATAACCACTTCTTAAAACCATTATGATAAATAGAGTATTTGCTCTAATAGGAGCAAATGCTATATCTATCACAAAGGTTTCAAACTGCAAAATTCTAAAAAAAATCACTTTTCTCTAGTAAATGCTTCTTTTGGGTAGATTCATTCAAAGAGGTTGGGTCTAAAAATAGCGGATGGAGGAATGAGCTAATAACTCGCACGGGTCTTATTTAGCGAGGCTCTACTGTAACATGTATATCGGCGAATTATGAAAGAACATAATGAACGATTTATTGCGCAATAAGAATATAATTCAAGTTTCAGCTAATTCCATATTATACTTTTAATTAGCGCATGTATTATTGTACTTATGTTTTTGTTTTAATGTGTTCAAACTGCATTACGTACTTCTTGATAATGTAAGAATGAAAAATATTTGAAAGATAATTAGTTTCATCTCCCATAACTTAATATTTTCCCTGGTAACCCTTTCCCTCATATAAACGTGTTATAAACGGCTCCTATAGGAGCCGTCTGGTCAGGGTCTGCTCTGTTTGCTAATTGATTTTGGAAGATCTGTTTCTTTACTTTCTAAAACGGCTACAATGTTCCACCTTCCATATTTCATTATAACTATGTTGTCCATGAATATTCAGTAGGTATTAAAATTTCGTATAAATATAGATCAGGGAAAGGGTCAAATAATTCTACAAGAAATAATGACACCATGCCTATCTATTAGCTTTTTTTATAGTGGCATATGTTTGTTTGTTTGTGTTGATTAACGTCCGTTTCTGCTCACTATGGGCTAATTGGACGCCCTAGAGAGAAAGGAGGGGAGAGGGGAGAGGATACAGAGAAACCTGGGCGCGATGCCTTACTCTTGTTATCGACTGAGTTTCTCTGGTTCTTTTAGATGCCCAATGTAAAGTATTAATACATCGGACCTCGGTTTATAGTCTCGTCCGAAGGACTTGGTCCGACGGGGGATCGAACCCGTGACCCCTGGTATTGTAGTCGTAGTGGCATATGTACACAGGATTGGGTTTTTTTTGGAATCGATAGAAACTATACAGTCAGATCTGATATAATTTCATAAGCCAACTGATCTGCGGGCTCCTACAAGAGCATTCTGATCAGGATCTACACTGACCAGGATCAAGAGCCGTTAATCGCAGAAATGCACTAGTGTATTTCTTATGCAAATGGGTATGAAACCGGCTGTACTACGCTGTAAATAATGGCCAAAACAGCCATCAGATATAGTTTGTTTCACGTTTGTGGCAACTTTTAAGGGTTTTACATTCGTTTTCATTACAAATTCCTTTTAATGAAACTCGTGTACTATAATAGATATTACACTCGCTAAAGTTCGTGACATATTATTGTAGTAAACTCGTTTCATAAAAACAATTCGCAATGAACACTCATGTAAGATCCTCTATATATTTAATAATCAAATATAAAGTATTGATAGTAATTCTTTTGAGATTCTCTGAGTTCTTGAGCCAATAAAAGGGAAACAGATAATATTTAGTTTTAGTTTTCTAAGCAGAATGTCATTTAACACTTTACTTCATGAATATTCATGTAAGAAATAATGGCATCATGAATATTAATTTTTATGCTGAGATATGGACTTGGGAATTTTTGACTTTAGTAGAAACTATATCTATCTTATTTCACAAGCAATGGAACAGATCCTGATCAGACGGTTCCTACCGGAGCCCACTGATCTGGGTCTTCTCTGTTTGGAAATGTGCAGAAAGGGGTATTTATTTATTTAGAAAAGTGTTAACAACCATGGAGAACTATTACACTTGTAACCTCTTTAACCACAAATGTTGCCTCTTGTACATTCCTGTCAGTGATGCTGCTAGATGATGTGTTATTATCTATTTCATACATGTATATTTGTATATGAACAAGGCTTGTTTGGCTATGGCAGAAACTATACATTGATATCTATTTAAGCTACTCGTATAAGCAAATGTAGCAGTCCATAGTCAGGTGGTTCCTGAATGAGTCGTCTGACCTGGGTCTGTTCTGTTTGCACAAGGGCCTCTTTCGTGTGAAGTGTTTAAGCATTACCTTAGGGAAAGTACAGGGGATCTTTCAACCATTTCTCCTCTAGATATTTCCTTTACGCCATGAATGCGCATGAAAGAAATAATGACGTCATGAATATTAATTAGATTCATTTTCATAATGGCATATGAACACATGACATTTTAGCCATGACAGAAACTGTAAAATCAGATCTATGTTATGTTATAAGCAAGAAGAGCAGACCCTGATAAGACGGCTCCTCTAGGAAAGGCATAGAACGACGCATTTATGGAGTAAAGGGTTAAGCCATGACAATATAGATGTTCATTTAACTTTTTTTTATAGAGGCATATATACACAGGCTGGTTCGATATAGGCAGAAATATATGTCAGATATACCTTGGTTTCATAAGCAAAAAGGTCAAACTTTGGCCAGACGGCCCCTTTGGCGTCTGATTTGGGTCTACTCTGTTTGCAAAGGCATGAAAACGAAAGAAATGATTAAAATCATGCGACTGTTACTTGTACAGCGACAATAGTAGAAAGCTTCTTGCTTTACAAACTGCCACTTAAGGGACTGAAGTACAGTTGCTGCTTAACCCTTTACCTGATAGAAGCGGCTTTTAGCGTGTTTGATTTATTCCTCCGCTGAAGAAAATAGTTCAAATTCATACAGTCATGAACATATTGCATAATAAATATTTTCTATATCCTAGTAGGTGGTAGCTTAAAGCAGGCTGAAAGTAAAGCAGAATGCGCCTTAAGGCGCATTCTGCTTTACTTTCAACCTGCTTTAAGTGGTCATATGTCTTCAAAACTAGAAACAGGCTATGGGGTAAAGGGTTAAGACAATCAGATTAGGACATATTTTAAAAGATATTGGGCCAGGTGTTAAATCTGTTACTGACGTTTCACCGTTGGTCATTTAAATGCTGACAGCGAGTGTAATGGCCTTTGAAAAGTTCGAGGGGCTCCTAGAGGTCTGCACTATTGGCAGTTGACTGTAGTGCTCTCACAAATATCATCCTTTCATACTGAATTTTTGTCTATCATAACCCTCCCCTGTTCTATATTGATTCGAAATTTCAATACCTATTGAATATTCATGCCAATTCAGTTACAATAAAAATTATATGGAAGGTGGGAATTCTAGCAATTTTAGAAACTAAAGACACATATCTATCAAATTCAATTAGGAAACAGAGCTATGTTGAACCGCAAATTTCACGCCACCCATTTTTCACACGTGTGAAAAATGGGTTGACGCATTTTTCACACGCGTGAAATGTGCGGCCCCATTTTTCACATATGTGAAAAATGGGGCCCCATTTTTCACAAAACCCTGCTGTGAAAAATTCGGTAGCACTTTAACCCCATTTTTTGAAGACCTACTAATACCAACGCATTTTTCACAGATATGTCAATAGATGGTTTTGCTATTGTTGATACGAGAGATCTTAAACAGACATCAGGACATTGAATTAGTATCGGATAGGGTAGCTTTGTCGCTGAATTATATTTATGACAGTAATATCCCCTGAGTTGACCCTCGTTATCTCGAACTTGGGTCAGTCGAACTTCTGCTTATGCCGAAATCCACGAAAGTCACTGCAAATTGAGCTGTTATTTGAATTGCAAGCAATTCTGATCCAGACCAGATACAGAGCTACTCGGCGTCTGGTCTGTATATAAACTGCTTGGGATTCTGTTTTCATTTTCAACAATGCAAATGAAGCATGTGTATTTGACCAAAAAGAAATTTTAAAAAGTAATGCGGTACCCGTGTATTGTGTGTAGAAAGATCATTTATCTCAGAGTTCTTTAAAGTCGAACTAATATTGATGTTCGCACAGAGTTCAAGCTAATGAGTGTCGACTGTACTTTAGTATATGGTAACAGAAATTATGATTTAAGGAATTATCCAATTACCGAAATTAAAACCGACGTAGATGATAAGAATGTTTTGTAAATATACATATATAAAATATGACAGGGCACTGAGAATAAACTGAGAGTATACTGAAATGAAAACAAGGTTAAATTAGAGTAAACTGACAGTCTACGGTAGAATAGCTTTTAGTAATATGTCTTACTAATGAATTAATGAAGATGGTATTTTTAGCTCACCAGAGCACAAAGTGCTCAGGGTGAGCTTTTGTGATTGCCTGATGTCCGTCGTCCGTGCGTCGTGCGTCGTGCGTCGTCCGTCGTTCGTCGTTCGTCGTTCGTCGTCCATCGTCAACAATTTGAACCTTTAAAATTCTTCTCCTCTGAATCTACAGGTGTCTCAGCTTTCATCTTTGGCACATATCATCATCTGTAGGTCCTCTACAAAGTTATATAAATTATGTCCCTGGGGTCAAAATTGGCCCAGCCCCAGGGGTGCATTGTTTTCTATAGTAACATATAGTGAAAACTTTGAATATCATCTCCTCTGAAACAGGAAGGTTCTCAGCTTTCATATTTGGCACATAGCATCATGTTCGTTCAGGTCCTCTACAAAAGTTATATAAATTATGCTCCTGTGGTCAAAATTGGCTACACCCCAGGGTGGACAGTTTTCTAGCAAACTTATAGCTGACTGCGTTTTTAAGCATCTTCTCATTACTCATAAATAGGTCATCCAGTCAAGCAGTAGAGAGAGATGACCAGTGGCTATTTTTAGTGCACCTGTATCTGGTGCTGGAGCTCTGTCTTGACCCTTTGCCTGTTCTATGTTTATTATTAATTTGAATGCCTACTGCATATTCATGAACAAAATAGTAAAAATTAAATATGGAAGGTGGAACATTGTAGCCATTTTTTTCCAAATTTCACAACCTACTGAATATTCATCTAAAAAATAATTATAATGAAATATAGTAGGTGGAACACTGTAGCCAGTTTAGAATCTTAAGGAACAGATGTATCAAATTCCATTAACAAACAGAGCAGGCCCTGATCAGATGGCTCCTATAGGAGGCATCTGATCTGGGTCTACTCTGTTTTCGAATGTGTGAAAACACGTTTATATGAGGGAAGGGTTAATTAATAATAGTGATTGGCATTATGATATTATTATAACCTGCCCTGCAGTTCAGAAGAAGGGTAAATCATTTAAAGACTCCAGAATGCCAAATTAAAGGTTTTAGATAAATTATGAAATATTTTTTAACATGAAATTGTATTACTTGAAACTATTAAGTTAAACTTGTGAATATGAAATTATTATGTATAATTTATAATAATAATCAAATGCAAAAAATCAGTTTGGAATGCTAGGGTACACATATCCGTTCAGAAGAACAGTTGATCGCCTTTAGTCAGAACTTTGTATGGTCTTGTTTAAAATTATGCCCCTGTGGTTAAAATTGGCCCCACCTGAGGGGTGGTCAGTTTTCAATAGAAATATATAGTAAAAACATTGAAAATCTTCTCTGAAACTGGAAGGTTCATACCTTTCATATTTGGCACATAGCTTCATGTTCAGGTCCTCTACAAATGTTATATAAATTATGCCCCTGTGGTCAAAATTGGCCCTGCCCCAGGAGTAGCCAGCTTTCAATAGAAACATATAGTGAAAACTTTGAAAATCTTCTCCTCTGATTGTCTGGTGAGCGCTTCAGGGCCATTCTGGCCCTCTTGTTTTGAAATGCTGTGATGTGGCGAAATAAATTATTATTATTATTATTATTATTATTATTATTTTTATTATAAAAAATGATAGTAAAACAAAACAATGTAATAAGTATGATATTTTCCATCATTGGATTGTCAGGTTACTATCTGTTCACTCTCAGTGATGTGTCAAATTACTTTCAGTAAACTCTCATTGTACTGTCAGACTAAAGCCAGTTAACTGGCAGTACGTGAGGGTGACAACGTTGCTTGTGTTATTGTTTCAGTGCCAGATAAGCACAACCGGATAGGCAGTACGCGTATATTTATAGAAGGTCACAAAAGGTCATGACTCACTGTGCGAAAAAAAACGAAGCCAATTTTTGGCCCATTTTTAAACATTTTGGTGTCATGTTTTTGCGCGTCGTGTCTATTGCCATTAGATCTAATGAATAATGCGATTGGTTTGATGCTGCAAATGTATGGTGCACCATAACAGTCATAACACGAGTAGAGGTAGCAGAGGTAGCGTGCGTTATTTTTGGGCCGAAAAAACCCGTGTCTGAGCCGATTTTGGCAGCTGATAAAACGCCCATTTATATACCTACGACCATCATACTGGCCCACTTTACAGACTGGCATAGAGTCATTATAACCCTAACTATTCAAACGATTTGCTTCATTTAGATCCAAGTTATGGAACGCCAACATCGCCAATACGTTTTATTACGCTACATGAGTCGAAAGGATATAAGGATTTTCAGAACAATCAATGCGGGCATTTTTCTTCAATGGTTTTCCTAAATTGCTGAACATTCTAAAATAAACTTCTACTTTCGGTTTACATGTCTGCGTTGATCTCTTTTCAAACAAAGTTGTGATCTGGAAACATAGTGCAGAGTCGGAGAAAGAATTTTTCCTTCGCTCTCAAATTATTGCCGAAAGATGGCGTGTCAAGTCCGATACAACATATGTGAGCATATTTGTTGTCACAATATACGATATTATCACGTATGATATACTATTTACGTACTATACATATACGTACACTATACGATACGCTATGAACGATTCCTTGCATTATCATTACCTTACGTAAAGAACAACTCTTTCTTTCATTAGATACATGTAATACATATAGTACATAAAGTATTAATCAAATATCCCATAAAATGGAAATAGTACCCATTATATTAACTGTGAGATATATAACATATTCGCACGAGAGATATACACATGATATACGATTAACGCACGATAGATATACGCATGATGTACGCTACGTACTGTAAAAAAGGTCGTAAGAAATGTACACACCCACTATGCAAACGGTTCTAGATTTATGACCAGAGCGACAGACAATCAGCCAATCGGGACAAAATATCCCAGATATTCGATATCCCGGGTGTTGCAGCACATGTTGTCGACGGTGTATATATCGTCGCCAGCAACAATATATGCCGAAACAAGTGGCACATATTGTCGCCGGCGACAGTATGTACGGAAGTTGTCGGCATCGGCGACAATATGTGCTCAAGGGTTACGCCATTGTCATATTGTCGTTCGACTCGTTTGTCGGGAAATCAAAATTATAGTATTCGGTGGTTTACGACACAATAGTGTAATAGCGCCAATGATAATCAAAAGCTGTGTATTGTGTCAACTGCTTTGACAGGATTACATATCCGTCCGGCTGTTTGCCTGGGTTTTTAACCATATGTATGTTCTCTGTCGTCAACTTGTTCGTCGTTAAAGTCGTTTGACATATTGTCGCCAAAAATACCCTCAAAAGCACCATAACCTTCGTCACATATTGTCGCCGGCGACAATTTGTGCAGTTCAGCAGTAATATGTGCCGAAAACTTCGGGACATATTAACGCCGGCGACAATATGTTCCATCTGTTTCAGCAGAGATGGTCGCCGGCGAAAATATGTACAGCGGCGACAATATGTGCCGCAACACGGGGACATCAAATGCATATCAAATATATGGACACTAAAGGATTAACAAGGAACTCCAAATACGTTTTACCCACGTGACCCATAATTATATTTTAATCAAATAAGTATGTTGAGCAAGCACCCAAATCAACTTCTGAGTTGTACTACAAATCTGGCATTTCGATTCCTGCGACCTTGATCTATAACCGAAATGACCAAAGAAATTGGTCAACTTCAATATATTCTCAAGAGTGAAAAATGCGTCGCGTGTTTTGAAGTGAATATTTGAGCACATCTTCTCGACGCATTTTTCACATACGTGAAAAATGCGTCAGGCTTTGAAGGGGGGTATAGGAGCAAAACGCAATTTTCACAAATTATGTGAAAAATGGGGCCGCAAATTTCACACGTGTGAAAAATGGGTGGCGTGAAATTTGCGGTTCAACAGAGCTATACCTATAGGAGCAAACCTGTATGAGCTGTCTGATCTAGGTACAGTATTCTCTGTTTGCAAATGCGTGAAAAGGCGTTTATAGGTTAATAATAATGGGATATCCCTCTTTCAATATTCAGTATCGAAAGGTTTGAACTCAACCTTTACATTATGAATAATTATCCAAAGATAAATCACATGAATGGTCATCGATTGCATTTTCATAATGGTAGCAAATCCAGGCATTTTTTAAACTGTATAATGAGATCCATTATAATTTCATAAGCAAACAGCATCTGTCTGATCTGAGTCGACTCTGTTTGAAAACATGCAAAAGTTTTCTAAACAGGGCACTTACTAAATTCATTGCCATAATAAATAGTTTGTGTAAGTCTGTTAAAAAGTACGTAATATGCTTCACTTTGCATTCTGGGGATATACATGTATATTGGCTTAAAACAAATTTACAATGTTCGAACAGCCCATAACACCCGTGATCCCGTACACGAGACAAAGGCATACAGGGTAGACTCAGATCATACAGCTGCTATATAGAAGCCATCTGATCAGGATCTGTTTTGTTTGATTATGGAAATTGATTTATCTGATTCTATAGTTTCTGCTTTTGTGAACATTTCATGCCTTAATATGCCATTTAAAAAATAATCTAATTAATATTCTCGATACAGTAAAACCTCTCTATCACGACCACTAAATTATGTCAAATATTGTGTGTTAAAGGCAAGTGGCTGCTTAAAGCAGGGTGAAAGTAAACAGAACGCTCCTATAGGAGCGTTCTGTTTTACTTTCACCTTGCTTTAAGCAGCCACCTGCCCTTAATACCAACTAATTAACACAATTTAGTGGACGTTAAAGAGAGTTTTTACTGTTGATGTTTGTTGTGTTTTTGTTGTTGTTAATTTCATTATCTATGTTTATTTAGTTGTTTTGTCTTTCTTTTTTTTTTTGGGGGGGGGGGGAATATTTTTTGCTTTGTTTTGTTTTTTGTTTGTTTGGTTGGTTTTTGTTTCTTTTGTTTTTTTGTTGGGTTTTAATTTTGTTGTCGTTGTTTTGTTTTTTTGGTTTTTGGTTGTTTTTGTTTTTTTGTTGTTTTTTTAGGGGGGGGGGTCTTTTTATTCTTTTTTTAATGGAAAAACTGTATAATAACTGTTACATTATGTCATATGCATATGCATACAGAGCTAACCTGGATCAGACCAGGAGCATTTCATGGACTATCTGATCTTGGTCTATTCAACTTGAAAAAGTGTTTTAATGTGTATGCTTTTAAGTTCTGTATCATAACTACTCGGCGGCGTTCCAAATAGTTTACCGATGTGTTCCGATTGGTTCCCCGATGTGTTCCGATTGGTTCTCCGATGTGTTCCGGTTAGTTCCCCGATGTGGTCCGATTGGTTCTGTATGTGTCCGCGATATTGCATTAAATAACTTACGAGTGGCGATATAAGCCGTTATTATTTGATTCTAAAATGCGTTTACGATATAATGTGTTCATGGAAATCATCATAAAATGGCCCGATCAGTATTGCAGTTGAACTTCGATATCTCGAACTTTAAGAGACCATACAACTAACTTCGAGATAACAGAAGTTCGAGTAATCCGATTTCAAATCAGGACATATTCTCAAGTTCATAGCTTAATGCAGGTCGAAAGTAATGCTGAAAGCTCCTGCAGGAGCTTTCAGCTTTACTTTCGACCTGCATTAAGCTGTCACATGTGTTTGGAGATATGCGTAGTGATACAGTTTAGAACAATTCTGTATTGTAATTAAGGAAGGACCGAACTTTTACTTTTAGTTATCCAGACATCGAGGTTCCTCTGTGTTTCAACGGTTATGAGATATTTTCAAAACAAAATATAGCCAGATTACCGCTAAATCCTACATTTAGCTATTTTCTTTGTAATAGACATTTTATTTCAGTTGTTACGTCAAAGAAATTTTAATGGCTGCGCGTTTGTGGTGTCAGTTAGATTAATTTTAAACCAAATTTTATCGTTTAAACTCTTATTTAATGAATATTAATGTAAGAGGTAGTTACTTTATGAATATTAATTAACTGTTGTATTTCTATTACGTCATATTAACTCATTCCCTCCTATACTATTTTTAGATCCAACCTCTTTGAATTAATCTACCGAAAAGGAGCATAAACTAGAGAAAAGGAGAATTTTAGAATTACGTAGTTTTGAAACAAACCATTGTGACAAATAGCTCCTAGAGCTCTCTGTATAACTTTCGTCCTGCATTAAGCTACCATGCGCCTTTGCTACTGCGAATCACGTCCCTTTTTGCTGGTCGCATTGGATGGGGTTTTACTGTATTACTGTTGATGGGACTTTTACTCAACACACGTACGCGCGCACTCACTCACACACGTGCCAATACACACATCATGCACAACATCTCCGTGCACACATACGCACCATCCACCCACACCGAGCGCCCCCCCCCCCACACACACACATACACACAAGCACGCACACATACACCATACACACATGCACACAAACAAACACACACGCACGCACAAAACACCCATACATACAGTCACCACAACATCACACCACACACCACGCAGGCACAATCTGTTCTTGAATGGCAAGTAGTGTTCATAATGGCTTTTATCAATCTTATATAACAACCACGCCGTTCTAAGTTACAGGTATGAGATTATACATAAGCGATTCTTGGGAATAAAATAACAACACAAGACGAATCAACAGTTCGGCGCAGTTTGTTACAGAAGTATATAAATGTACATGTACAAAGAATTCAACGCAATTAAAATTGCGTAGTAAATGCACTTTAAAAGCATTCAGGTATAATTCTAATTCAGTACAGTCTCGCTAATACAACCACCCGAAAGAAGGTTAATTCTGGATGTCTAAACCCTGCACTCCATAAATACGCCCTTCTACGCTTTTGCAAACAGAGTAGACCCAGATCAGACGGCTCCTGCAGGAGCCGTCTGATCAGAGTCTGCTCTGTTTTCTTATGACATAATATAGATATGATTCTACAGTTTCTGCTATAGCATGGACCAACCCTTCTGTGTGTATGTGCCATTATAAGAATTCTATTAACTAATATTCATGATGCCATTATGTCTTACATAGATATTCATGGAGTAAAGGGTTAAAACAGGTGATAGATTGGCCCATCCAGTACCAGGGCTGTCGCCTGCTGGACACATGTTCACGTGCCGCATGTTTAACACATTGTCCCCTAGTGCCGCATTTTTGCGCCTCAATAAAATTCACATTGTGAAACCATTGTGATAAATAGAGCATTTGCTGCTATAGTGCTATAGGAGCACATGCTCTATTTATCACAATGGTTTCAAACTACAAAGTTCTGAAATTTTCCTTTTATCTAGTTAATGCTCCTTTTCCGTTAGATTAATTCAAACAGGTTGTATCTAAAATAGCCTATGAGGTAATAGGTTACATGTAAGAGTGTCAAACAGTGTGTATCCTGGTGAGATGCCGAGTTACTCGACGTCTCATCTGGATCCAAACAGTTTGCCAAGGTAATCACAGGCCCGTGCTCATGGTACTGAAGTAGTAAATGCAGGACAAACATGATACAGAAAGCTCCTGTAGGAGCTTTCTGTATCACTTTTGCCCTGCATAAAGCAACCATCTGCTTTATAAATCATTAGGTCAGTTTTAGCGAAACTCTACTGATGTATACTATAGTATTCTAAGGTTTACTTATGAACTCGTCAATCAGAAATGTATCTTATCACATATCAAACAGTACAGAACCTGACTAGCTACTGCCATCACATCGTGGTCTCTGCACAAGAGACTGTACACTTTTAAACCCTTTACCTGATGAATATTCACTAAAAGAAATAATAACATCATGAATATTTATCAGCCGAATTTGTTTTCTAATGGTGCTTAAACACAGAATTTGAGTTTACCATGGCAGAAACTGAAAATTGCGTCTATACAATTCCGTAAGAAAAGACCCTAATCAGACGGTTACTATTCAGAAGTTGTCCGGTCTGTGTCTACTCTGTTTGTAAAGGCGTAAAAAGCGTTTATATCTGGTAAACGGTTAACCATTTCCCTGGCATACGTTTATTCAAGATTTCAATACCTACTTAATATTCATGGACAAAATAGAAAGCGGAACACTGTAGCCATTTTAAAAGTAAAGAAACAGACCTTTCAAATTCCATTAGCAAACAGAGCAGACCCTGATCAGATGGCTCCTCTAGGAGCCGTCTGATCTGTGTCTACTCTGTTTGAAAATGTGTGAAAAGCGTTTATAGTATTAAGGAATGGGTTATTGATGGGCGGAAATATTGTAGAAAGCTCCCTCGGCAGCTTTCTGCTTCTTTCGTCTTGCTTTAAGCTATATGCTGTCTCTGAGACACATAATCCAGAATCAGACCTCTTAGTTAGTTAACCGATTCCCTCCTAGACTAATTTTAGACCCGATCTCTCTAAATAAATCTACCGAAAAGGAGCATTTATTAGAGAAAGGGGAAATTTTAGAACTGTGTAGTTTTGAAACCATTGTGGTAAATAGAGCATTTGCTCCTATAGAGCAAATGCCGTATTTATCACAATGGTTTCAAAAGGTTACATCAAAATGCATCAGTAGGAGGGAATGGGTTCAGTTATCTTCTGTCCATGAAACCCCGAATCCAGAATTAGACCTCTTTTTATGGACACATTGGAGAGTTTATACTGTGTTGGATAAAGCTGATAACGTTACATGTAGGTCTTAAGGCTAATACAGAAAGCAAGAAAACTCGTATCATTCTGAACCACTATCCTGTTGACCAGGCTGACATCTCCTACACGAACCGGCTGGTCTGGGTCTACTCTGTTTGCAAAGGCATAGAAAGGTGTATGTATAGAACAAACGGTTAATAATGTATTTTCTCAATGAAGAAAATATTCCAAAAAGGGAATTAATATAATACATAAATACTTTGATAGCTCCGATCTAATATTGACCACTAAAGGCCTTTTTCAAAGATTATCATGATATCTTTGAAAAGGGCCCTTAGTGGGCGAAATATTAGATCAGAACTATTCAGGTATTTATGCATTTACTTTCTATAAACGTCTGTTCTCGTCTTTGCAAACAGAATAGACCCAGATTAAACGGCACTTACAGGATATGTTCAGTGTCCTAATGGAATTGAATAAATCTGAAATTACCGTTACTGCCAAGGTACAAACAAGCTGTGTCTATGTACCACTGTAAAACCTTAACTAATGAATATTCATAATGTCATTATTTCTTACATAATTATTGAACAGGATAAAGTTTAACATGGAAATTGTGACAATTGAAAAAACTGTCAAATTAATTCTATATACTTCATAACCACACAGAATATACCCTGATCGGTTGACTGCTACTGAAGTGATCTGATCTGGGTCTATTATGTATGTAAAGATGTCAGTTTGAGATAAAGAGTAAGCAAATGAAAACCTGGAGTAATCTTAGATACTAAGTGTATTTGTTTTTATTTGTTTTTAATAAAATGTAACATGTGTGTCAAACAGTCATTATTCTGATGATACACTTAGTTTCTAAGTACAGTACAACCCCTCTAAACCGGAATCCTAGTAGAGAAGAATTTAGATACTTTTAGGCAGGTGGTTACTTAATGAAGGGTGAAAGTCACACAGAAAGTTCCTAGAGGAGCTTTCTGTGTGACTTTCACCCTGCATTAATCGGTCATCTTTCTCCAAGACCGATATTTATTTGGCGCCAAATTGTTTGTGAATATTATCACAGAGGCCCTCGAGGCGTAATAATAGTTTCATCTACATCTATGCTTATTATCGACTATATGGTACCTATAAAATGCTGTGAATCCCTGTGTTACAGTAAAACCCTTGCTTTAAGCAGCCACCTGCCCTTAATACCAACTAATTAACACACTTTAGTGGACGTTATAGAGAGGGTTTACTGTTGATGTTTGTTGTGTTTTTGTTGTTGTTAATTTCATTATCTATGTTTATTTAGTTGTTTTTGTCTTTCTTTTTCTTTTTTTTTTTTTCTTTTTTTTTGGGGGGGGGTATTTTTTGCTTTGTTTCGTTTTTTGTTTGTTTGGTTGGTTTTTTTTTTTTTTTTTTTTTTGTTGGGTTTTAATTTTGTTGTCGTTGGGTTTTTTGGTTTTTGGTTCTTGTTGTTTTTTTTGTTTGTTTGTTGTTGTTCATTACATTTTGTCATATGCATATGCATACAGAGCTAACCTGGATCAGACCAGGATCATGGACTATCTGATCTTTGTCTATTCAACTTGAAAAAGTGTTTTAATGTGTATGTTTTTAAGTTCTGTATCTATCATAACTACTCGGCGGCGTTCCAAATAGTTTCCCGATGTGTTCCGATTGGTTCCCCGATGTGTTCCGATTGGTTCTCCGGTGTGTTCTGATTGGTTCTCCGATGTGTTCCGGTTAGTTCCCCGATGTGGTCCGATTGGTTCTGTGTGTGTCCGCGATATTGCATTAACATTGTGTTACAGAACAAATAACTTACGAGTGGCGACATAAGCCGTTATTATTTGATTCTAAAATGCGTTTACGATATAATGTGTTCATGGAAATCATCATAAAATGGCCCGATCAGTATTGCAGTTGAACTGCGATATCTCGAACTTTAAGAGACCATACAACTAACTTCGAGATAACAGAAGTTCGAGTAATCCGATTTCAAATCAGGACATATTCTCAAGTTCATAGCTTAATGCAGGTCGAAAGTAATGCTGAAAGCTCCTGCAGGAGCTTAAAGCATTACTTTCGACCTGCATTAAGCTGTCACATGTGTTTCGAGATATGTGAAGTGATGCAGTTTAGAACAATTATGTATTGTAATTAAGGAAGGACCGAACTTTTACTTTTAGTTATCCAGAAGTTGGTGTTATCGATTTCGAGGTTCCTCTGTGTTTCAGTGGTTATGAGATATTTTCAAACAAAATATAGCCAGATTACCGCTAAATCCTACATTTAGCTATTTTCTTTGTAATAGACATTTTATTTCCCGATTGCCCGATCAGTATTGCAGTTGAACTGCGATATCTCGAACTTTAAGAGACCATACAACTAACTTCGAGATAACAGAAGTTCGAGTAATCCGATTTCAAATCAGGACATATTCTCAAGTTCATAGCTTAATGCAGGTCGAAAGTAATGCTGAAAGCTCCTGCAGGAGCTTTCAGCTTTACTTTCGACCTGCATTAAGCTGTCACATGTGTTTGGAGATATGCGTAGTGATACAGTTTAGAACAATTCTGTATTGTAATTAAGGAAGGACCGAACTTTTACTTTTAGTTATCCAGACATCGAGGTTCCTCTGTGTTTCAACGGTTATGAGATATTTTCAAAACAAAATATAGCCAGATTACCGCTAAATCCTACATTTAGCTATTTTCTTTGTAATAGACATTTTATTTCAGTTGTTACGTCAAAGAAATTTTAATGGCTGCGCGTTTGTGGTGTCAGTTAAATTAATTTTAAACCAAATTTTATCGTTTAAACTCTTATTTAATGAATATTAATGTAAGAGGTAGTTACTTTATGAATATTAATTAACTGTTGTATTTCTATTACGTCATATTAACTCATTCCCTCCTAGACTATTTTTAGATCCAACCTCTTTGAATTAATCTACCGAAAAGGAGCATAAACTAGAGAAAAGGAGAATTTTAGAATTACGTAGTTTTGAAACCATTGTGACAAATAGCTCCTAGAGCTCTCTGTATAACTTTCGTCCTGCATTAAGCTACCATGCGCCTTTGCTACTGCGAATCACGTCCCTTTTTGCTGGTCGCATTGGATGGGGTTTTACTGTATTACTGTTGATGGGACTTTTACTCAACACACGTACGCGCGCACTCACTCACACACGTGCCAATACACACATCATGCACAACATCTCCGTGCACACATACGCACCATCCACCCACACCGAGCGCCCCCCCCCCCCCCCCCCCCCCACACACACACACATACACACAAGCACGCACCCATACACCATATACACAGGCACACAAACAAACACACACGCACAAAACATCCATACATACAGTCACCACAACATCACACCACACACCACGCAGGCACAATCTGTTCTTGAATGGCAAGTAGTGTTCATAATGGCTTTTATCAATCTTATATAACAACCACGCCGTTCTAAGTTACAGGTACGAGATTATACATAAGAGATTCTTGGGAATAAAATCACAACACAAGTCGAATCAACAGTTCGGCGCAGTTTGTTACAGAAGTATATAAATGTACAAAGAATTCAACGCAATTGAAATTGCGTAGTAAATGCACTTTAAAAGCATTCAGGTATAATTCTAATTCAGTACAGTCTCGCTAATACAACCACCCGAAAGAAGGTTAATTCTGGATGTCTAAACCCTGTACTCCATAAATACGCCTTTCAACGACTTTGCAAATAGAGAAGACCCAGATCAGACGGCTCCTGCAGGAGCCGTCTGCTCAGGGTATGCTCTGTTTGCTTATGACATAATATAGACATGATTCTACAGTTGCTACTATGACCAAATGGTCCTGTCTCCATGTGCCATTATAAGAATTCTATTAACTAATATTCATGATGCCATTATGTCTTACATGGATATTCATGGAGTAAAAGGTTAAAACAGGTGATAGATTGGCCCATCCAGTACCAGGGCTGTCGTTTGCTGGACACATGTCATGTGCCGCGTGTTTAACACATTGTCCCCTAGTGACGCATTTTTGCGCCTCACTAAAATTCACATTGTGAAACCATTGTGATAAATAGAGCATTTGCTCCAATAGGAGCAAATGCTCTATTTATCACAATGGTTTCAAACTACACAATTCTGAAAATTTCCCTTTATCTAGTTAATGCTCCTTTTCGGTAGATTTATTCAAAGTGGTTGGATCTAAAAATAGCCTATGAGGTAATTGGTTAAGAGTGTCAAACAGTGTGTATCCTGATGAGATGCCGAGTTACTCAACGTCTCATCTGGATCCAAACTGTTTGCAAAGGATGCCAGAGGCCCGTGCTCATGGCACTGAAGTAGTAAATGCAGGGCAAACATAATACAGAAAGCTCCTATATATAGGAACTTTCTGTATCATATTTGTGCATAAAGCATCCACCTGCTTTATAAATCATTCGGTTAGTGTTAGCCAAACTTTACTGGTGTATACTGTAGTATTCTAAGGTTTACTTATGAACTCGTCAATCAGAAATGTATCTTATCACATATCAAACAGTACAGACCCGGACTAGCTACTGCCATCACATCGTGGTCTCTGCACAAGAGACTGTACACTTTTAACCCTTTACCTGATGAATATTCACTAAAAGAAATAATAACATCATGAATATTTATCAGCCGAATTTGTTTTCTAATGGTGCTTAAACACAGAATTTGAGTTTACCATGACAGAAACTGAAAATTGCGTCTATACAATTCCATAATAAAAGACCCTAATCAGACGGTTCATATTCAGAAGGTGTCTGGTCTGCGTCTACTATGTTTGTAAAGGCGTAAAAAGGCGTTTATATCTGGTAAACGGTTAACCATTTCCCTGGCATACGTTTATTCAAGATTTCAATACCTACTTAATATTCATGGACAAAATAGAAAGAGGAACACTGTAGCCGTTTTAACAAGTAAAGAAACAGAACTTTCAAATTCCATTAGCAAACAGAGTAGACCCTGATCAGACGGATCCTATAGGAGCTGTCTGATCTGTGTCTACTCTGTTCGCAAATGCGTGAAAAGCGTTTATATGAAGGAATAGGTTAATTTTGGGCGTTATATTGCAGAAAACTCCTTCGGCAGCTTTCTGCTTCTTTCTTCTTGATTTAAGCTATTTACTGTCTCTGAGACACATAATCCAGAATCAGACCTCTTAGTTAGACATGCATTAACTCATTCCCTCCTAGACTAATTTTAGACCCAATCTCTCTGAATAAATCTACCGAAAAGGAGCATTTATTAAAGAAAAGGACAATTTTAGAACTGTGTAGTTTTGAAACCATTGTGATAAATAGAGCATTTGCTCCTATGGAGCAAATGCTCTATTTATCATAATGATTTCATAAGGTGATTTTTACAGAAGCATCAAAATGCGTCAGTAGGAGGGAATTGGATCAGGTATCTCCTGTCCCTGAGACCCCCAAATCCAGAATTATACCTCTTTTTATGGACACATTAGAGAGTTTATACTGTGTTGAATAAAGCTGATAATGTTAGGTCTTAAGGCTAATGCAGAAAGCAAATATAAAACAAGAAAAGTCGTATCATTCTGAACCACGACCCTGTTGATCAGGCTGACAGCCCCTACAGGAGTCGTCTGATGTGGGTCTACTCTGTTTGCAAAGGCGTAGAAAGGTGTATGAATAGAGTAAACGTTTAATAAATTATTTTTTTCAATGAAGAAAATATTCCAAAAAGGGAATTAATATAATACATAAATACTTGAATAGCTGTGATATAATATTTCGGCCACTAAGGGCCTTTTTCAAATATTATCATGATAATCTTTGAAAAGGGCCCTTAGTGGTCGAACTATTAGATCAGAGCTATTCAGGTATGTATGCATTTACTTTCTATAAACGTCTTTTCTCGCCTTTGCGAACAGAATAGACCCAGATCAAACGGCACCTACATGATCTATTCAGTTTCCTAATGAAATTACAGTGAATCCTCGTTACAACGGAGGTGTTTGTTTCCAGACATTTTGCTGGTATAACGAGGTTGCCTTTATAACGAGTTTAAATATGGAAGGAACCATATGGCCAGTATTAAACTAATACCAACAGGTGAAGGCTTTATGCAGAACACAAGAAGTGCAAAAAGCTCCGTTTGGGAGCTTTTTGCACTTCTTGTGTTCTGCATTAAGCGATCACCTGTCTTTTTGGCATTGTACCTATTTATTCAGTGGTTATTTAAAAGACTTAACGGTAATTTTGTTTCAATGCATACTGTCGGTATAACGAGGATGCCATTGTAACGAATGCTGGTATAATGAGGGTTCACTGTATATAAATATGCAACTACCGTTACTGCCAAAGTACAAACTAGCCGTGTCCATGTACCACTGTAAAACTTTATCTGATGAATATTCATAATGTCATTATTTCTTACATAATTATTGAACAGGATAAAGGTTAACATGGAAATGGTGACCATCAAAACGCTGTCAAATTAATTCTATATACTAGTACTTCATAACCAAACAGAATATACTCTGATCGGTTGACTGCTACTGAAGTGATCTGATCTGGGTCTATTATGTTTGTAAAAATGTCAATTTGAGATAAAGAGTAAGCAAATGAAAACCATGGAGTAATCTTCGATACTAAGTGTATTTGTTTTTTTTATTTGTTTTTAATAAAATGTAGCATGGGTGTCAACCAATCTTTATCCTGATGATTCATCTAGTTTCTAAGTACAGTACAGCCCCTTTAAACCTGAATACTAGTAGAGAAGAATTTAGATACTTTTAGGCAGGTGACTACTTAATGCAGGGTGAAAGTTACACAGAAAGCTCCTAGAGGAGCTTTCTGTGTGACTTTCACCCTGCATTAATCGGTCATCTTTCTCCAAGACCGATATTTATTTGTCGCCAAATTGTTTGTGAATATTATCACAGAGGCCCTCGAGGCGTAATAATAGTTTCATCTACATCTATGCTTATTATCGACTATATGGTACCTATAAAATGCTGTGAATCCCTGTGTTACAGTAAAACCCTTGCTTTAAGCAGCCACCTGCCCTTAATACCAACTAATTAACACACTTTAGTGGACGTTATAGAGAGGGTTTACTGTTGATGTTTGTTGTGTTTTTGTTGTTGTTAATTTCATTATCTATGTTTATTTAGTTGTTTTTGTCTTTTTTTTTTTTTTTTTTTTTTCTTCTTTTTTTTTTTTTGGGGGGGGGTATTTTTTGCTTTGTTTCGTTTTTTGTTTGTTTGGTTGGTTTTTGTTTCTTTTGGTTTTTTTGTTGGGTTTTAATTTTGTTGTCGTTGGGTTTTTTGGTTTTTGGTTGTTGTTGTTTTTTTTGTTTGTTTGTTGTTGTTCATTACATTATGTCATATGCATATGCATACAGAGCTAACCTGGATCAGACCAGGATCATGGACTATCTGATCTTTGTCTATTCAACTTGAAAAAGTGTTTTAATGTGTATGCTTTTAAGTTCTGTATCTATCATAACTACTCGGCGGCGTTCCAAATAGTTTCCCGATGTGTTCCGATTGGTTCCCCGATGTGTTCCGATTGGTTCTCCGGTGTGTTCTGATTGGTTCTCCGATGTGTTCCGGTTAGTTCCCCGATGTGGTCCGATTGGTTCTGTGTGTGTCCGCGATATTGCATTAACATTGTGTTACAGAACAAATAACTTACGAGTGGCGACATAAGCCGTTATTATTTGATTCTAAAATGCGTTTACGATATAATGTGTTCATGGAAATCATCATAAAATGGCCCGATCAGTATTGCAGTTGAACTTCGATATCTCGAACTTTAAGGGACAATGCAACTAACTTCGAAATAAAAGAAGCTCGAGTAATCCGATTTCTAATCTGGACAGATTCTCAAGTTAATAGCTTAATGCAGGTCCAAAGTAATGCTGAAAGCTCCTGTAGGAGCTTAAAGCATTACTTTCGACCTGCATTAAGCTGTCACATGTGTTTCGAGATATGTGAAGTGATGCAGTTTAGAACAATTATGTATTGTAATTAAGGAAGGACCGAACTTTTACTTTTAGTTATCCAGAAGTTGGTGTTATCGATTTCGAGGTTCCTCTGTGTTTCAGTGGTTATGAGATATTTTCAAACAAAATATAGCCAGATTACCGCTAAATCCTACATTTAGCTATTTTCTTTGTAATAGACATTTTATTTCAGTTGTTACGTCAAAGAAATTTTAATGGCTGCGCGTTTGTGGTGTCAGTTAAATTAATTTTAAACCAAATTTTATCGTTTAAACTCTTATTTAATGAACATTAATGGAAGAGGTAGTTACTTTATGAATATTAATTAACTGTTGTATTTCTATTACGTCATATTAACTCATTCCCTCCTAGACTATTTTTAGATCCAACCTCTTTGAATTAATCTACCGAAAAGGAGCATAAACTAGAGAAAAGGAGAATTTTAGAATTACGTAGTTTTGAAACCGTTGTGACAAATAGTTCCTAGAGCTCTCTGTATAACTTTTGTCCTGCATTAAGCTACCACGCGCCTTTGCTACTGCGAATCACGTCCATTTTTGCTGGTCGCATTGGATGGAGTTTTACTGTATTAGTGTTGGTGGGACTTTTACTCAACACCAGTACGCGCGCACTCACTCACACACGTACCAATAAACGCATCATGCATAACATCTCTATGCACACATACGCACCATCCATCCACACGGACCCCCCCCCCCCACACACACACACACACATACACACACACAATCCCCTCCCCCCCCCCACACACACACACACATTCACACACACAAGCACCCCCCCACACACACACACACACATACACACACATGCCCCCCTAAACACACACACATAAACACACACGGCCCCCCCCCACACACACACACACACACTCACATACACATACACACAAGCACGCACCCATACACCATACACACAGGCACACAGACAAACACACAGGAACAAAACACCCATACATACAGTCACCACAACATCACACCACACACCACGCAGGCACAATCTGTTCTTGAATGGCAAGTAGTGTTCATAATGGCTTTTATCAATCTTATATAACAACCACGCCGTTCTAAGTTACAGGTATGAGATTATACATAAGCGATTCTTGGGAATAAAATCACAACACAAGACGAATCAACAGTTCGGCGCAGTTTGTTACAGAAGTATATAAATGTACAAAGAATTCAACGCAATTGAAATTGCGTAGTAAATGCACTTTAAAAGCATTCAGGTATAATTCTAATTCAGTACGGTCTCGCTGATACAACCACCCGAAAGAAGGTTAATTCTGGATGTCTAAACCCTGTACTCCATAAATACGCCCTTCTACGCTTTTGCAAACAGAGTAGACCCAGATCAGACGGCTCCTGCAGGAGCCGTCTGATCAGAGTCTGCTCTGTTTGCTTATGACATAATATAGATATGATTCTACAGTTTCTGCTATAGCATGGACCAACCCTTCTGTGTGTATGTGCCATTATAAGAATTCTATTAACTAATATTCATGATGCCATTATGTCTTACATAGATATTCATGGAGTAAAGGGTTAAAACAGGTGATAGATTGGCCCATCCAGTACCAGGGCTGTCGCCTGCTGGACACATGTTCACGTGCCGTATGTTTAACACATTGTCCCCTAGTGCCGCATTTTTGCGCCTCAATAAAATTCACATTGTGAAACCATTGTGATAAATAGAGCATTTGCTGCTATAGTGCTATAGGAGCACATGCTCTATTTATCACAATGGTTTCAAACTACAAAGTTCTGAAATTTTCCTTTTATCTAGTTAATGCTCCTTTTCGTTAGATTAATTCAAACAGGTTGTATCTAAAATAGCCTATGAGGTAATAGGTTACATGTAAGAGTGTCAAACAGTGTGTATCCTGGTGAGATGCCGAGTTACTCGACGTCTCATCTGGATCCAAACAGTTTGCCAAGGTAATCACAGGCCCGTGCTCATGGTACTGAAGTAGTAAATGCAGGACAAACATGATACAGAAAGCTCCTGTAGGAGCTTTCTGTATCACTTTTTCCCTGCATAAAGCAACCACCTGCTTTATAAGTCATTCAGTTTTAGCGAAACTCTACTGATGTATACTATAGTATTCTAAGGTTTACTTATGAACTCGTCAATCAGAATGTATCTTATCACATATCAAACAGTACAGACCCGGACTAGCTACTGCCATCACATCGTGGTCTCTGCACAAGAGACTGTACACTTTTAAACCCTTTACCTGATGAATATTCACTAAAAGAAATAATAACATCATGAATATTTATCAGCCGAATTTGTTTTCTAATGGTGCTTAAACACAGAATTTGAGTTTACCATGGCAGAAACTGAAAATTGCGTCTATACAATTCCATAAGAAAAGACCCTAATCAGACGGTTCATATTCAGAAGTTGTCCGGTCTGTGTCTACTCTGTTTGTAAAGGCGTAAAAAGGCGTTTATATCTGGTAAACGGTTAACCATTTCCCTGGCATACGTTTATTCAAGATTTCAATACCTACTTAATATTCATGGACAAAATAGAAAGAGGAACACTGTAGCCATTTTAAAAGTAAAGAAACAGACCTTTCAAATTCCATTAGCAAACAGAGCAGACCCTGATCAGATGGCTCCTCTAGGAGCCGTCTGATCTGTGTCTACTCTGTTTGCAAATGTGTGAAAAGCGTTTATAGTATTAAGGAATGGGTTATTGATGGGCGGAAATATTGTAGAAAGCTCCCTCGGCAGCTTTCTGCCTTTTTCGTCTTGCTTTAAGCTATCTGCTGTCTCTGAGACACATAATCCAGAATCAGACCTCTTAGTTAGTTAACCGATTCCCTCCTAGACTAATTTTAGACCCAATCTCTCTAAATAAATCTACCGAAAAGGAGCATTTATTAGAGAAAGGGGAAATTTTAGAACTGTGTAGTTTTGAAACCATTGTGGTAAATAGAGCATTTGCTCCTATGGAGCAAATGCTCTATTTATCACAATGGTTTCATAAGGTGTCTTTTACAAGGGCATCAAAATGCGTCAGTAGGAGGGAATGGGTTCAGGTATCTCCTGTCCATGAAACCCCGAATCCAGAATTAGACCTCTTTTTATGGACACATTGGAGAGTTTATACTGTGTTGGATAAAGCTGATAACGTTACATGTAGGTCTTAAGGCTAATACAGAAAGCAAGAAAACTCGTATCATTCTGAACCACTATCCTGTTGACCAGGCTGACATCTCCTACAAGAACCGTCTGGTCTGGGTCTACTCTGTTTGCAAAGGCATAGAAAGGTGTATGTATAGAACAAACGGTTAATAATGTATTTTCTCAATGAAGAAATATTCCAAAAAGGGAATTAATATAATACATAAATACTTTGATAGCTCCGATCTAATATTGACCACTAAGGGCCTTTTTCAAAGATTATCATGATAATCTTTGAAAAGGGCCCTTAGTGGGCGAAATATTAGATCAGAACTATTCAGGTATTTATGCATTTACTTTCTATAAACGTCTGTTCTCGTCTTTGCAAACAGAATAGACCCAGATTAAACGGCACTTACAGGATATGTTCAGTGTCCTAATGGAATGGAATAAATCTGAAATTACCGTTACTGCCAAGGTACAAACAAGCTGTGTCCATGTACCACTGTAAAACCTTAACTAATGAATATTCATAATGTCATTATTTCTTACATAATTATTGAACAGGATAAAGTTTAACATGGAAATTGTGACCATTGAAAAAACTGTCAAATTAATTCTATATACTTCATAACCACACAGAATATACCCTGATCGGTTGACTGCTACTGAAGTGATCTGATCTGGGTCTATTATGTATGTAAAGATGTCAGTTTGAGATAAAGAGTAAGCAAATGAAAACCTGGAGTAATCTTAGATACTAAGTGTATTTGTTTTTATTTGTTTTTAATAAAATGTAACATGTGTGTCAAACAGTTTTTTATCCTGATGATTCATCTAGTTTCTAAGTACAGTACAGCCCCTTTAAACCTGAATACTAGTAGAGAAGAATTTAGATACTTTTAGGCAGGTGGTTACTTAATGAAGGGTGAAAGTCACACAGAAAGCTCCTAGAGGAGCTTTCTGTGTGACTTTCACCCTGCATTAAGTGGTGATCTGTCTCCAAGACCGATAGTTATTTGGCGCCAAATTATTTGTGAACATTATCACAGAGGCCCTCGAAACGTAATCATAGTTTCATCTATATCTATACTTATTATCGACTATATGGTACCTATAAAATGCTGTGATGTCACAGAATTCCTGTGTTACAGTAAAACCCCTCTAAAGCGACCACCAAAAAGAAGTCTAATGTTTGGTCTCAAAGGCAGTGGTAGCTTAACGCAGAAGAATATACTGCAGAAAGCTCCTACAGGACCTTTCTGCATTACTTTTGTCATGTTTAAATCTATCACCTTATACAAACTCTTATTCATAAAGTGGTCCATTTAGAGAGGATATATTGTATGTCGATACCTTAAGCTGTCGGTCAATGGAAAGACACCTTGTGAACTGCATCAGACCGCCCGATCTGTTTCCCTATTATTGCCAATTCATTAAATGGTCATCATAGAGTAAAACCGTTCTATAACGGTCACTAAAATTTACATCAAATATTATGTGTTAAAGGGAGGTGGCTGCTTAAAGCAAGATGAAAGTAAAACAGAACGCTCCTATAGGATCGTTCTGTTTTACGTTCACCTTGCTTTAAGCAGCCACCTGCCCTAAACACCAACCAATTAACACCATTTAGTGGCCGTTATAGAGCGGTTTTACTGTAATGGCATTTTTCTATCATGACAATTTAGCCCTAAACGTACTAATAGTGACCTGGTCCAGAGCTTATAAAACCAATTTGCTTGAGCTTGAAATCATTCTCAAGCATCCGATTGGTCAGATTCTGAGCTTGCTCAGAAGATAACCAATCAGATGCTTGAGAGTGATCTCAGACTCAGCAGGTTTATAGTCTTGACCTGAATGTCATTTGCAAACATCATTGATCCAGATGAAACATCGATTAACTCAATCAGGATCCCTGCTCTTTGACACTAGGTCAGTAGTTTTCTCAAACGCATTCATGTAGTCGGGAGTGAGTAAAAACTGAAACAGGCCCAGAACTTAAGCAGACATAATTTTTACTACAAGATAAGAGTGAACACTATATGGCTCATTTAATGTCCGCTCATTAAACCTTTCTTGACCTCGTTAAATAAAAGTTATATGAAATAGCAGCTCGTGATATATCCTCTATATACATGTACAATACGTTGCACATTCTTTGTTTATACATCGTGTGATGTTTTCTACGCTATTTAACCCTTTACCTCATATTAACATTTTTCATGCCTTTGCAAACAGAGCAGACCCAGATCAGACGGCTGCTGTAGGAGTCGTCTGATCGGAGTCTGCTCTGTTTGCTTTAGGAATATTACATAACGTATTCTACAATTTCTTTCATTGCCAAACAGTTTCTTGTGGCATTACACACATTTGATCAATAAATATTAATGAAGTAATACATCGTTATATAAATATTCGTGAGGAAAAGGGTTAAAGTATCTATGCTACTCATATTCAAACACGCGCTTGACTGCTTTATAAGAAGCACGTGCATCTTAAAGGCAGATATCGAAGCTTGATGTTGCAAAAGTACTCAATGAAGCATTCACGAAATACATACCCATGCTAAAATCATATTATTAACACATTAAACATGATTATAAAAAGTAAGACTTTAAAGCCAAAATTTTATGGCCGGAATATCTGACCGGAAACTAGGGCATTGCCTTATAGTCATATTTTTATTATAAATAATATTTAGTATGCTTAGGTGTTTCGTTAAGGCTCAGTGTTCCAGATAAGATGCGTAAATTAAAACATTTTCAAAAATAACTCCTTAATTTCTCCACCAAACCCTATACTGCGACCACTCTTTAGAATCGTCTCGAAGAGACTATTCTAAAGAGTGGTCGCAGTATAGGGTTTGATGGAGAAATAACGATTTTAGTATTTGGGTACGTGCCCGTATCTGTAGCTGTGTGTAACGGTACCATAAAATAACTGTGCAAAATCAAACTCGGGTGTCTACCTTTAACATAGCAATACAATTTATAAATGGTTTATCGGCTCGTCTTCATACACCTCTCGTTGGAAATTTCCAAACGTATAATCCACATACTAAGGCTATTATTCTGTTCAAATTCTAAGACAAAGAAATTAATAGCTTTTTCTGAATTTGTTTTGTTTTTATTAAGAGTATATTATATTCAGGTAGACGGATATTGCCAAAAATTTGCAAGAAAAACTTTGTACTAAATTTGATCCTACTTAATCATGTACATGTAATGTTATTGTAACCAAACAAAAGGGAAGGGTGGTAACTAATGCTGCTTGTGCCAACCCTTTTGTTGATATGTTAGTATTTCTTCTTTGCTTCGTGTATGACGACTATGTTTTACCAATATTGGCACTAAAATATGTATAATTCATACTGATATTAATTTTGTTCGTTGCGAAATACAGTATAACATGTCTTAAGCAGCCATTCATTCATTGACCATAGAGTTTGTAAAAAGCAGATGGTTGCTTAACCTCATAGGCTATTTTAGACCCAACCACTTTGAACGAATCTACCCAAAAGGAGCATTTACTAGAGAAAAGGAAAACATTAGAATTTTGTAAATTGAAACCATATAGGTGCAAATGCTCTATTTATCACAATGGTTTCAAGAAGTGGTTATTACAGAGGCGTAGAAAGGCGTATTTATGGAGGAAAGGGTTAAGCTACCATCTGCTTTATACACCCCTAATTTAACCTATTGTTGATGACCGCTCAAGATTTGTTCGACAGTAGCCACATCCAATATCATTCTCTGAAACCTTCAGAGGTACAGGTAAGACGCGTACATTTACACATTTACAAGAATATCTCCTTTATTTCTCCACCATACCATATACTGTTACCACTCAATAGATTCGTCTCTTTGAGACGATTCTAAAGAGTAGTCGCAGTATAGGGCTTGGCGGAGAAATGACGATTTTAGTATTTGAGTACGTGTCTTTATCTGCAGCTCTTTCTTAATGATTTCCATTCTTCAGCACTATTTTTCTCCTTTGAGGATGTATGAATACATGAGTCCAGAATTACTTTTTGTTCGAGTCTTACTTTAACCTCTGTACATATCCGAGGCTATGTTGTCTATGTAAAACATATATATAGACATTCCATTAATAAGCCGTGTACCGCATAAATTAACCCTTTAAGTGTTGAATATTCAAAGTGGAATGGCCCATCTGCGTTTAGATATAGAGTCCATTCAGTATGAAAGGGTATAATTTTCTACAGGATTTTGAATGACAGTGTAGAACCTGATCAGAAGGTTCCTCTATGATTTCTCTGATTTGGGTCTACACTGTTTCCAAACCCAAGTACACTAGTGTTCTGCTTTCAAAGGGTTAACCCACCTCTGCGTATCTTCGATGACTTTCAAGTCGTCAAATATGACTTTAAATCACCACGATAACTTGAAATTCACCATATTGAATAACCTATGCATTTTCCCTCCAATTCTTAAAATCCACAATTAAACACCTCCGCTATTTACACGTAGAAACTGTCTTAATTGAGGTGCACGTTTTACAAGTTACTTGGCAACACCATAAAAATTGGCAATTGCAGTTCTCCTCGACGGTTATTTGTGTTTGTGAATATCCACGATTACAACACAGCAGGCTACAACCTTCAATACCCATAGACTCAGGGCTACACAGTCTGCCTTGCGTCCCTAGGGACCCGTATTTCCGCCTTGGCTTGCAGAAATTCGGAGATTTTTCCGTATACACAAGATCCTCACTCGATGGAGGCTTAATCGTTTCATCTTCAGTTTCTAAACTCCTCCCGTCATTAGAAATTGTAACTTTGGAAGCACCATCGAATTTGTCTTTAAGTCTGTTACCCACTTCTCTAAAGTTTGGCATCCGTCTCCAACATGTCTTTAGTGCGCATGTGCCCGATAATCCATGACATTTACAGTCCTTTGTCATGTAATTTTTGACAGCCTGAAATAAAAATCATATATGAATATATTATTTGATAGCATGATATAATTGTAAAATACAATATATAATAATATTAATAAATGTAATCATATAAAAACGATAATATATTATATATTACAAAAATGTTCTATATACAATATAATGATATGATATAACATAATATATATGATATAATACATTATAACATGATATGATATTTAAGAATGCTGGTTACATGGCACAACTGTTACACTAACAATACTTATTACACGGTAATGGTATCTAAAGATGCAGAGTCGCTTTTCCTTTCTTTATATAAATACATGTAATCATAAAGTACTCCAACATATTCTTGAAACTTTTACCATGCCAGACAAATATATACACGATAATAAGAAAACCATCTCACCATGCACGATTGAAATTGGCAAGAGGTATGCTAGAAAATTCCAAATCATACTTACAAGTAAAGTAACACATAATCAGTTTATCCGGACCTTTGTAAAGGACAACTTAAACTCTTTTCTAAGTGCGATCTTTCTTAGATTTGCAAACAGCTTGTATCCGGATAAGTTTCAGCGACAGACTTGCTTTTATATGTTCTGGGTCCATGCTTATAAAACTTTTAGTTGAGTCTGAGTTCGTTCTCAAGTTTTTGATTGGTCAGATTTGAGCCTTTGGCTCAAATCTGACCAATCAAAAGCTAGAAAACTTTAATCTGACCAATCAAAAGCTTGAGAACGAACTCAGACTCAGCTAAAAAGCTTTATAAGCATGGACCTTGGTCCTTCGGGGTCATCAATTTCAATGCTTTTAGTTTTGAAAATTGAATACCGCTTAAGCCGGTGCTAGGGGCATGAGTAGTGTTACACTTTTAATAATTGCTCATGAACAGACTCAATAAAACCGAGTCAGCAAGTTTACCTTTTGCACAATTTAACAAAGGCCTCGCCTCAAAATGCGTCACTAGGAGGGAATGAGTTGAAAGCTTGAACGAACCGGGAGTAAGGAAAAAATTACAACAGGCCAAGGTTTCAAAGTTTAAAAAAACAACAACATAATCTGATTTGTGTAAATGCATGTTTGACATTGTTGGCACTTGTTACAACAATACAAATGTATAAACTAAATCAAAGTTTTAAATCGTCTCTAAGTATTCTTGCAAATTATCTCGTTCACTTCAGACTGATTCAAGTCAAAAGCTGCATACGTGCAGTCATTTCATTTTACCCGATATAAAATCGTACCATCCTATTTACGTGTGTTGCAATCTGTACGTATGTACATTTTGACTTGAACCAATCTAAGGTGGACTTAACGCTTAGCATGAATACTTAGTGGCAGTTTAACCCATTCGGCGCCAAATTTCTAATTGTCGTCTGCAATCCAATTTTTGTTAAATCATTCGGTACAATAAGGAAATTTTAAAGGAATAAAGCACATACATGTATATAGAAATAGAGAATGAGACAAACAGTGAATTCCCTGATCAGACACCGCCTTGAAAAGGCGGCATCTGATCTGGGACTGCTCTATTTGTCGTGGTGCATTAATGCGACATTGGCGGTGAAAGAGTTAGAAATGTAGATATATAATATTATGCAGAACAATAGATTAAGGTGCTTACTTCGAAAACCGTCATTTCTCCACAAAACCCTACAAAAAGTCATAGGTTTGGTGGAGAATAAAGAAGTTATACTTGAAAATGTTTTAAATTACGCATCTTATCTGGACCTCAGAATATTATTATTATTATTATACCATATTTATATAGCACTCTTTTCATATCTAAATACGTTCAAAAGTGCTTTACAATTAAAACATTTATACATACTAAAGCAGAAATTAAAGAAAATATAAGATATGCAATAGAAATAAAAACATAATAAACAAAACAAAAACATTTACAGTGTATTTCTAAGGTATAAAAAGAACATCGCATAACTCAAAATTTAAAATCCATATGCCTAGTAAGGTATAATACAATTATGATAAGAGAATAAAGCAATGTTGATGGCATACTATTTCTATAGTTAAAACATGCAACCGCTGTTTGGGCTTAAAATATATATCAGCCACCATAATACTTTAAAAAGGAACGATTTTACGAGATTTTTTAAAAGATTCAAGTATAGCTGAGTTAAAACATGCAACAGCTATTTGGGTTTAAAATATACATCAGCCACCATATATCTTTAAAAATATGTGTAAGAAATGGCAGATATGTTGTTCATAATAATAATAGATAATCAGACGGGACAAACATGCTGTTGATTTTGTTTGTGATAATGATGATGATGATAATTAGAATGGTGATTAGGTTGACGGTGGCGATATGTTTTATCCCATATTGTTGCGCATCTATTAGTGAATTCGTCCGGATATTTAGTTTCGTTTGATAATATTTGGAAAATATTTTTTTTAAATCAAACAGACTCTTATCAGATATCTCTTATATGATATGGAACTACACTGTTACCTCGTGTTGGACTTAAGGAAAACTAGGCACCAAAGGGTTAACTCGTAGACTCGCATGACCTCATACATGGGACATTCGAAAACAGTGTAGATCCAGATAAGGGGTTCCTGATATACCAATCATTGTTACAGGTGTGTTTCTTTGTATGCATGATGTTTTATATCGCTTTAACAGTTTGTCAGTCATATCGCGACTTCCAGATAATTACAGGTGGGGGAAGACCACAGGGATTTTTTGTGCATATACCAAATTGCATTGTTTCTTGTACAGAAGAACATCTGGGTAGAACATAGACCTACCGCAAACCAATCATGAACAATCCAAATATCAAGATTGGGATTCAAATATCAAAAGATATTGAGTGCATATACAGTAAAACCTGTCTAAACCGGACGTTAAATCTAGTATGAATATCAGTCTTGGAGACAGGTGACAGCTTAATGCAGGGTGAAAGTCATGCAGAAAGCTCCTATAGGAGCTTTCTGCATGACTTCCGCCGTGCATTAAACAGACACCTGTCTAGAAGTCTTTAAAGTATTCTCTACTAGAATTCCGGTTTAGAGTGGTTTTACCGTATTTCTATTGATGGAACCCCTTGCATAAACAATACAAGGATCCAAAATTTCAATTTGAATGAGTTTACTGCAAATGGCATGGGAGTTAAAGATCGAGTTCCAAGTTTATACCCACCAATCTACCGGCTTCATTATTATGTAGTTGGATTTTCGTTGTTACGTCACCGCGTTTTTTCTTTTGTCTTGCATCCATGAACTCTTTTGATTTCATGTAACCAAAGTTCACATCATCATGACAACCACCCCACACCCATTCCCCGTCTGAAGAAATGTCTCTGATGTTGTTATCACAAGAACACTGAAGCAAGCTGCCTCGACTACAAGCTTTAGTCACCGTGTACACGACCCCCGCGGCTGTGACGGCATAAACAAAAGACGTCTCCCTGGTATCTGAAAAATAATCCACTAAGCGAATATGATATATACTTAAATATACTTAAACATGATATATACTTTCAATATATCGTCATTTTTGTCATCACGTAACTTTTTGGCAAAGTGTCATAGTGCATCTATTTGTGATTACCCATACGCCCGAAATGTAGTTCCCTGGAGTAATAATATTGATCAAATGTTCTAAAAATAGATGTCTAGAGAGATGTACAGTAAAACCGCTCTGTAACGACCACTAAATTACATCAAGTATTTTGTGTTAAAGGCAGGTGGGTGCTTAAAGCAATGTGAAAGTAAAACAGAACGCTCCTGTAAGAGCGTTCTGTAAGAGCGTTCTGTTTAAGTTTCACCTTGCTTTAAGCAACCACCTGTCATATATACCAACTAATTACATGTAATACAATTTAGTGGCCGTTATAGAGAGTTTTTGCTGTACTTGCAATATGTCGTCATTTTTTGTCATCACGTAACTTTTTGGCAAAGTGTCATAGTGCATCTATTTGTTATTCATACGCCCGAATTGTAGTTCATTGGAGTAATAATATTGATTAAATGTTCTAAATATAGATGTCTAGAGAGATATTATCTATATACACAAGATGCCAATAATGATATATGTACAGTAAAACCCCGCTAATGCGACCACTTAATGAATAAACATGGGTGTCTTTATAAGCAGGTGGTTGCTTAATGCAGGACAAAAGTAATGCAGAAAGCTCCTGCATTAAGCTACCACCTGCATCTAGCACCCAGAATTATACCTCTTTTAGGTGGTCGCATTAGCGGGGTTTTACAGTATTATGTTGTGGCCCTTCACGTTCATCTGTAATAGTGCCATCTACAACAATTCTCAAAATATATCTAAACCGTGCACGAGTGACAGTCAAAGAAATTGAGCTGGATCATGTTGACCCATAGATCAGAACTGTTTGCAAAAAATCAATATGCATAAATCGGCCGATAATGTCTAAATTAGTTTAGGGTCATGGGGAACTTCATGTTATTTTTACCAAAATGGCATACATTATTACACGTAAGCATTCCTACAGCATACATTTGACGAGTATGGCTTTAACACATTACATTGTACCTCATAGTGAAGCATTTTTGCGCCTCTATAAAATTTTCATTTTGAAACCATTGTGATAAATAGAGCATTTGCTCCAAAAGAGCGAATGCTTTTTTTATCTCAATGGTTTCAAGACTACACACTTCTAAAACTCTCCTTTTCTATAGGTTTTCGGTATTTATTCAAAGAGGTTGGGTCTAAAAATAGCCTAGGAGGGAATGAGTTAAATCACCCCGCTGTTCATTTTGTTTATCTGGTGAAATTTTAACCCTTTACTCCATATGTACGCCTTTCTACTCCCTTGCAAACAGAGTAGACCCAGATCAAGGTCTGCTCTGTTTGCTTATGACATAATATAGATCTAACTCTGAAATTGCTATGCAGGTTAAATAGCCGTTTGTTTATAATTATGTTATTATAAAACTTACAGCTAATTGATATGTATGATGTCATAATTAATTCTTAGATGAATATTCTTGGAGTAAAGGGTTAACTACATCCGATTATATCAAGCTTTTGAGAAATTTATTGAGAAATTGAGAAATTTATTTAGAAGTTTTTGATAAATTTATTGACTGACTGTGTCAAACAACTTGGATATGCACGGTGTTTGCAAATACAACAAATGACGACATATACAAATTGGAGAAAAAATAGATTTTTTTAAATATGCGTATCTTTGATGAAGAACATGGCTCCGAAAAATCAATATTATAGAGAGGTTCGGAAATAGTTTTGTGTTATTATTACTTCCCTTAGGAGCATTTATTTTACAGTAAAACCCCTCTAATGTGACCACTTTTTGAATAAACATTTCTGCATTTATAAGCAGGTGGCTGCTTAATGCTGGACGAAAGTTATGCAGAAAGCTCCTATAGGAGCTTTCTGCGTAACTTTCGTCCTGCATTAAGCTACCACCTGCCTCTGCCACCCATAATTATGCCTATTTTTTGGTCGTATTAGAGGGGTTTTAATCTAGTACAATAAATTAGACAGCATTTTTAAATTTGCTTTGATGTAAATAGTATTAGAATTCATCTATACACCCACCCTTTATTTCATGAATAATCATACGAGAAATAATTATTGTTTGAATATTACGTAGCTTATTTTTAACCCTTTAGTCCATGTATATTTATGTAAGAAACAAAGACATCATGCAAATTAATCAGTTTAGGTTTCATAATAGCTCATGAACACCGGACTCTTTGGCAATGACAGAACTATACGATCGCATCTATATCATATCACAAGCAAACAGAGCAGACCCCGATCAGACGGTGTAGGAGCGGTCTGATCGGGGTCTGCTCTATTTGTTTCTGGTAAAATATAGAATTGATTCTGCAGTTTGCAGCATTGCAAACAATGCATATGCCAATGCCAGTCGTAAAGGTTAATCTGATCCACAGTCATGAGGTCACTATTCCGTATATGCATATTCATGGAGTAAAGAGTTAATCATTATCAGTTTTTTAACCGTTCGCTGTGAGCATGCACGCCCAAAGAAGTAAGTAAGACAACTAATGCACAATGAATTCCAAGCTGGTAAAGTACAAAATACCTTGAAACAGAAGTACCTTTCCACTGTTTAACTTGAAATGTGGCAAGGAGCTTTCGATTGCCAAATCATTGAACGACCGTTATTCACTGTTTAAGATACGCCTTATCAGCCATTCACAAATTGTTAAAACGAAGAAAGATGTGTGTACTTGTATCGTGGGTACTTTTAGATTTCATCAAAATGTATCATGTGGAAGCAGAAGAGCGAATAAAATGTCTAGCTCTATCAGGTATATAAGTGGACCCAAAGCACACAGCTACAACTAACCAGTAAACCAATTTACCCTTTATTCCATAAAGAATCCTTTCTACATTTTTTGCAAACAGGATAGACCCTGATCAGACGGTTCCTGTAGGAGCCGTTTAATCAGGATGTGCTTGGTTTGCTTCTTTGCTTATAGAAAATATTAGATCATGAACATATCTGAAATGGAATCAATTTAGTAGCTTCTCGTCTCTTTTCAACCGCCATTAAATATGTTTGACTCTTTCAGTGAGGAAAACGAGTTACAAACGTTCTTTGCAAACCGTGTAGACCTAAATGACATACCGAAATGAGCTCTCTCATCGGGATTTACACTGTTTGTAATGTAATACTATTCCTTAACAAATCCCTAAATTTTCCCGATAAGCTTGAACAGTCCACTTGAAAATCAGTGTTGCAAGGGTTAATTCTGTGTCTTAACTCTCTCCTCCATGAATATGTATGTAATAAATAATGACATCGTGAATATTAATCAGATTAATTTGTTATAATAGCACATGAACACGGGAATGTTTTACCATGGCAGAAACTGTAGACTCATATCTATATTATATCATAAGCAAACAGAGTAGAAATGTGTATTTATGGAGTAAAGTGTTAATACAGATTAAGGCATAACCGTGTCATTGGTGAATAGTCCATCATTGTTTATTGGCAGAGTTCAGAGCTCAAAGCCCTTGGCATAGGTCTACACTGTTTGCAAATATGTTTCTCGGATTCAAAAGGTCTGGATTTTTCTGGACACTTTCGTTCTGCAATAAAGCGATATTCTCTACTTGCACTGCGTTTTAAGATGCCTAAACATTACATACATCATAATTATGTTTATATGCTGAAAAGAAATATATCGCAAGGAAACCATTCGAATAAATGCCGAAGTAGTCAAAAGGTGCATGTGTTCGATAGCGAAGACCCGATGTTAGTCGTCAATGTATTAGTTTTTATTCGGGTTGTGTTTTAGTTTCCTAACTGTTCGACATACGCCGATACTATTTTGTTGTAGAACAAAAAAATATAAGTATCGATGAAAATGGTTTATTATGTATCACAGGGGCATTTTATCAATATAATTTCAAATTGACAATCATCATAACAAATACCAAGTTTAATTATGTTATTTATTGTAGGGACATTCACGTTAACCCTTTGCTCCATGAATATTCAGGCTAGAAATAATGACATCATGGCTATTAATTAATTCACTCTATAACTATAATGGTGCTATGAACAAAAAATAATACTTTTCTGGTCCTTCGGGATCATAAGTTTTCATGTACAGTAAAACCTCTCTAAACCGGACGTCCAATTTGGTGTAAATATCGGTACTGGAGACAGGTGGCAGCTTAATGCAGGGTGAAAGTCATGCAGAAAGCTCCTCTATGAGCTTTCTGCATGACTTTAACTCTGCATTAAGCAGCCACCTGCCTAAAAGTGTCTAAATTCTTCTCTTCTATAATTCCGGTTTAGAGAGGTTTTACTGTAATTAGTTTTAAAAATTGAATATTGCTTAAGCCGGTGCTAGGGAGCGTGAGTAATGTTGCACTTTTAATTACTACTCATGAACAAACTCAATATAACCGAGTCTGCAATTTTCTCTTTCGGCATTCGAAGTATCTCCCACTTTCAGACTATATTTATCCTTTATTATATCAAAGACAAACAGAGACAATCATTGTTCTTGTCGAATCTGCTTATATAAGCCAATGACATCGGTTTGTAGTTCGGCAAACAATGCAGACTCTGATTATAGGGCCCATTCGAGAGCCCCTGATCTGGGTCTGCACTGTGATTGTATAGTCCGTGATATGCATACTAGATATACATTGGTTTAGGTATGCATTTTACAATGGATTCGATCAGTAATATCTTAGTACAGTCGCATTTCTCTTTTGAATCGGGTATTGTAAATAGAAATGCATTTGTATTTAAAGTGTAAACTTTGTAACCAAATAAATTACGCTGTAAATTTTATACAAGAATACATATACATATGTATGGTGTAAATTTTGTAAAAAGAAATACTTACGGTGTCATTATGTAAAGAAAAATACCTACGCGGTGTCAGTTTTGTAAAAAGAGGTACTTACAGTGTCAACTTTATAGAAACACTGTTGCACGGAATACCGTGATACGTGGATTCCTTAACTCTTTCTTTCATATAAACGTGTTTCACGCATTTGCAAACAGGCTAGACCCAGATCAGAAGGCTCCTACAGGAGCCGTGTGACCAGGGTCTGCTCTGTTTGCTAGTGAAATTTGAAAGATCTGTTTTACTATCTAAAATGGCTACAATGTTCTACCTTCTATATTTCATCATAACTATTTTTGTCCTGAATATTCAGTAGGTATTGAACTTAGAATAAATATAGAACAGGGAAAGGTTTAAAAGAAACCTGCACTGTTTACTTTTTGTCTTTTTCGTTGCCGCCAAGATTTAAAATGGATTACATACCAGACAGATTGTATCAATGAAGATGTTTATAAAACTGTGATTGTTACATCGACTGTAACAGCTTAGTTCTCCTCCGTCATAAAATGATTAAGAAAATATTAAAACAAACATTAATTTTGTCGGATACCATACGGTAAGGTCATATTTGTATTGAATTGCATTATTTTAGCCCTTTCGTTGCCAACTATTGTCATCTGTAAACTTTGTCGTCTATTTATTTCTATTTTTTAATTTTCTTCTTTTTGGTTTAAACGTAGAGCTATAGCACCAAACAGTTTGGACCCTGATGAGACGTGGAGTGATTCGGCGTCTCATCTAGGAATCACGGATGCGACATTGGCAGCGAAAGAGGTAAATATATTCTGAAAATGGGTGATCCTTCAAAAGCAAAAGTAGAAATGCAAAAGGAGAAAATTGCAGACTCGGTTTTATTGAGTCAGTTCATGAGTAGTAATTAAAAGTGCAACACTACTCATGCTCCCTAGCACCGGCTTAAGTGGTATTCAATTTTCAAAACTAATAACATCAAAACTAATGATCCCGAAGGACCAGAAAATATAACAACACTGAGAATGAAGTACGGGGCGACTTTTTACGGCCGACACACAGGCTGTTGTGAAGTACATATATTCTGAAAAGACATATTTATATCATATCAGACATATATCACATCATATCATATCATAGTATATATATATCATATCTATAACATATCAATATATTGTTCTAGTGTATAACCTTTTATATGAAACTATATGATGATGCATTAACTCTTTCCTCCAAATAGGAAAGGGTTAATGTAATAATCACTTCTTGAAACCATTGTGATAAATAGAGCATTTGCTCCTTAGGAGCAAATGCTCTATTTATCACAATGGTTTCAAAACTACAATATTCTTAACTTTTCCTTTTCTCTAGTTAATGCTCCTTTTCGGTATATTTATTCAAAGAAGTTGGGTCTAAAAATAGCCTATGCGGGAATGGGTTAATATAATACAGATCTACAGCTAAAGGTGCATACCCAAATATCAAACTCGTCATTCTCCACCAAACCCTATACTGTGGCCACTCTTTAGAATCGTCTCTTTGAGATTGGTCACAATATAGGGTTTGGTGGAGAAATGAAGGAGCCATTCTTGCAAATGTTTGAAATTACGCATCTTATGCGGACCTCGTAACTTACTTCATACTACTTTATTGTTATCATCATATATTCATAAAATCCAAACACATACAATACAAGAAAAAAAAACCTGAAAATATTGCGTAAGAGTAATTTAAATTTCCATTTCTATTTACGATAAATTTAGTCAACGGAATTTCCTACTTAAGATTAATTGGTCATATTTTGATAACTTTTACAATGATTAAACTTTATTTACAGCGTTGTCGCTGTCTATATAATCCGATCATGAATGCTAATAAAATGCCTATCTCTTAAGAAGTTCCGTCTAGTAAAATATTACTTATCTTTATTTTCCTGAATATGAATCTGCTATCTCACGACAGGTGTTTTCAAACTTGAAAGTACACTCGTTTCAGATATTGAATTTAATAGTGACGTATAAAGTTATGTCTATTTGATAAAAGCCTCTTGCATTGCCCCAGTTTCAAAATGCATGTACCTTATTTCCCACAATTATTCCTGCTCGCAACTTAGGATGCTATTCAAGCAGAGGTCCAGATAAGATGCGTAAATTAAAACATTTTCGAAAATAACTTCTTTATTTCTCCACCAAACCGTATGTTGTGACCACTCTTTAGAAACATCTGGAAGAGACGATTCTAAAGAGTGGTCACACCATACAGTTTGGTGGAGAAATGAAGATTCTAGTCCGCACCTTTAACTGTTTCAGTAAAACCTCTCTATAACGGCCACTAACATTGTGTTAATTAGTTGGTATTTGGGACAGGTGGTTGCTTAAAGCAAGGTGAAAGTAAAACAGAACGCTTCTATAGAAGCGTTCTGTTTTACTTTCACCTTGCTTTAAGCAGCCATCTGCCTTTAACACAAAAATCTTGATGTAATTTAGTGGCCCTTATAGAGAGGGTTTACTGTACTTTGTATTTTCAAGTCGCACCTCATAGTATATGGAAAAACAACCTGGAATAAACTTGCTAATCGACTGATGGTAACGGAGGTATTCTTGAACTGTTTAAATTTACGCATTTTATCTAGACCTCTGTTTAAAGCTTATAATTCGTATTTCTCAAAACTTGCATTAAACATACGTGTATATTACGAATCTTATTTACTTCATGAATATTCATGTAAGAAATAATAACATCATGCATATTAATTTGCTGATTGTTTTCAAATGACAAATGAAAACTTGAAGTTTTGGAAGTGGCAGAAACTGTGGAGTCAGATATATGTTTTCCCATGGGCAAACTGAGCAGACCCTGACTGTACGACTCTTGCAGCAGTCGTCTGATCTGTGTCTGCCTTGCTCGCAAATGCATTTAACCCTTTCACCGCCAATGTCGCTTAAATGCACCACGACAAATAGCGCAGTCCCAGATCAGACGCCGCCTTTTCAAGGCAGTGTCTGATTAGGGACTTCACTTTTTGTCTCAGTCGCTATTTCTATATCTGTGTTTTATTCCTTTGAAATTTGCATTTATTTATCTCATTTCCTTATTGTACCGAATGATTTAGCAAAATTTGGATTGCTGACGACAATTAGAAATTTGACGCCTAAAGGGTTAAATGCGTAGCTATGAAGTTAGGAATAAAATAGTTGTGCATGTATTTTGGTCACACATTTATATTTCAGTTTTGACATTTTTCTTGTCAGAAATTACCAGTTCGACTCCAGTATCTCTGTCATTCGTTTTTAAAACTTAGAATTCATAATAATATTTTTACAACTTGCATTAAACATACATTTGAGCCAGGAATATTAAATCGTGTTTACTTCTTAATACAACCATCGACCGAGTTAGATGAAATGATATGTTGCGTACCTTTTGCTTGTAATATATGGTCAAAGTAACAGATAAAAGTATGTACTCAAATACTTAAATCGTCATTTCTCCAAGAGACGATTCTAAAGAGTGGTCACAACACAGGGTTTGGTGTAGAAAAAAAGAAGTTATTCTTAAAAAGGTTTTAATTTACGCATCTTATCTGGACCTCTGTTTGGTTGTAGTTATTAGAGTCCCTATGAAAATACACACGCATCTGATAGTACAGATAAACCTCTCTATAACGGCCACTAAATTACATCAAGTATTTTGTGTAAAAGGCAGGTGGCTGCTTAAAGCAAGGTGAAAGTAAAGCAGAGCGTTCCTATAGGTAAACTGAGCAGGTGAAAGTAAAACAGAACGCTCCTATAGGGGCGTTCTGTTTTACTTTCACCTTGCTTTAAGCAGCCACCTGCCCTAAATACCAACCAATTAACACAATTTAGTGGTCGTTATAGAGAGGTTTTACTGTACACCTAATGGAACCATTTACTCGATAAAGATGCCCATTGACGCCCTTTTCAAACAGAGTAAACCAGAGCTACAGATAACGATGCCTACCCAAATACTAAAAATTGTCATTTCTCCACCAAACCCTATACTGTGACCACTCTTTAGAATCGTCTCGAAGAGACGATTCTAAAGAGTGGTCACAGTATAGGGTTAGGTGGAGAAATAACGGAACTATGCTTGAAAATGTTTAAATTTACGCATCTTATCTGGAACACTGAAGTAAACGCTGATCAGATGACTACTGTAGATACAGTTTGATCATGTTCTATTCTGTTTGAATATGAAATAATTTATGAAGATATGATGATTTTGCATTTTAAATGAAATAGCAAATTCAATTCATTGATAAACGTTCAATTAATGAATGTTTCTTAGGTTAAGATTGTATAAATATTCATGAGATCAATGTTTAATAACAAATATGTTTCCCGTTAAACCCAAATACATTCCCCTGCCCTTTTATTATTTGGGAAATGTTTTGTATCACATGACCCTGCTTGTAACCTAGGTTATATAACGAGTTCGTATGTTCTTTATTTAACTGCGCATGATATAAGCAAGTCAAAATATAAATAGGGAAAAACGCCTGTTGTTTTCTCGATTTGCATGTGTGTGCCATGCGATATAAAGAATATTACATTCGAGTTCATTTGCTACTGAGTTTTACCAAACGAGTTGGCTTAAGCATTTACTCCATGAATATTCATGCATGAACTAATGACGTCATGAATAGTAATTAGATTCATTTTTATAATGGCATATGAACACATGATATTTTGGCCGAGGCGGAAATTGTACAATCAAATCTATATTATATTACAAGCAAACAGAGCAGACAGCTCCTCTAGGAGCCGTCTGATCTGGGTCTACTATGTTTACAAAAACGTAAAAAGGCGTATTTATAAAGTAAATGGTTAAAAAATGATTATGACACGATGCTTGTAATATCATTTTCACCAACGAATATGATAAACATTAATGAAACGCATTTTACTACATTTAAAATAAAAGAACATCGGGTTTTTTTTATATAATATATCAGGCAATTTAGTCTCAACTATCAAACGTCGGTTTTGTTTAACCATTTTCATCATGGATATTCATATAATAAATAATAGCACCATGATCATTAACCCATTCCTTCATATTGACGACTTTTGACGACTCTGTAAAGGTCACTTTGTGAAACCACTGTGATAAATAGAGCATTTGCTCATATAGGAGCAAATGCTCTATTTATCACAATGTTTTCAAACTACAAAAGTCTGACCATTTCCTTTTCTCTAGTTAATGCTCCTTTTCGGGTGATTTTTTCAAAAGATGTTGCATCTAAAAATAACCTATGAGGTAATAGGTTCATCAGATATTTTTGGCATATGGACACAAGAATTGTTGGCCAAAACAGAAAAAGATCTACATTTATTTCATAAGCAAATACAGCAAAGTCTGATCTAAGTCTACACTTTTTATGCAAAGGCGTAAAAATATTGTTCATGGAGTATAGAGTTACGCAGCTTTATATGATGTCACACGGGATCAGGTGCCACCCTGTTGGAACACATCAGTTCTTTGCATGACGGAAAATGACGACTAGTTACGAATGGATGGTTTTACTAAAAATCATAATTTGAAAAACTAATTTGCATATGCAGATGAGCGACTGTGATTAAACGTTCATCCTTAAATTTTATATTATAAAATGCAGTTGAGTGTGGTTGTCGATTTCATTTTTGTTTGCTTTTTTAGCGAGGGGTGGAACGATACAAGATATCTTAGACAGTCGCATTTGTATTTGTCTATGCAACAGGAGCGAACATATTTCATTAGTGACAGATTACAAAACATTTACAACAAGAAAAAAGCAAGTAAAAATATATAAGCATGGCACCTCGCCACGGTTTGCTGCAAGTTTATCCCCTTTCCTTCTCAAGCTGAATGCAGTAGAATCTATCTTAACCCTTCTCTTGCTGACTTTTAAAATACATTTCTCCTTCTTTACTCATGCCCTGTTGTATAATTACATCTTCACTGTCTACAAGTATTTCGCTGTGCAATCACTGCTGTGGAGTGCACTGGTTGCACAATCAACTTGTAATTAGTGCAAACCCTGATGAGACAGCTCCTGCAGGGGCTGTCTCATCTGGGTCTTCACTATTTTCAGGTAGGTATATTGACGTGAATAGCCAGCGAAGGGTTAAGCGGCCATCAAAAGGAAGTCTATTTATGGGTATGTACTCTAGGTAGTAGCTTAATGGAGGTTGAAAGTAATACAGAAAGTTCCTATAGGAGCTTTCTGCATTACTTGTGACCAGCATTAAGCAACCACCTGCTTATTAACACTCCTATTATGAACACTCCTGCTTATTAACACCCCTGTGTTAAATGAATGGTCGCTTTGGACAGGCCCCTACAGATACGGATGCGTAACTACTGAAATCGTCATTTCTCCACCATACCCTATACTGTGACCACTCTTTAGAATCGTCTCGATGAGTGTTCACAGTATAGGCTTTGGTGGAGAAATAAAGTAGTTATTATTGAAAATGTTTGAATTTACGCATCTTATCTGGAGCTCCGTTACCTCAAGAAGCTGTCTCATATGGGTATACACTATTGGCAAATGCAGATATATACGCCAATATCATCAGAACTGATGACTAATTTTGAAAACAAACAATGCATTGGATTTTCCTTCGAGGCTCATTATTGAGAGACTATGACCTATTTTTCTGTTGTTGTTTATTTATTCATACAAGTATAACACATATAAATCCATTTACTATCCTGACAACTTGCAGGATGTCTGGAAAAAACGTTAGGTTTTTATTAGACGAAGTCTGGTAACCAGAACCCCTTTAGATTTAATCTCTTGCGCGAGCAAGCACTTGGGCTCAAATTGTATACAATCAAAATTTCAATTTTCCAGAAACGTTGTCTCTCGCGTTTATATATTTACAAGCTGCAGTAAGAAGTGTTTTCATATACACAATCTCTCCCATCTCAGCGGCAGCCCTTTGATGTCGAAACAGTAATTCAGTTTTAAGTAGCGAAATTCTTTGATGTTCTGATTATCTGTAGTATTTATGTAATAAAAAAGAAGAGTTCCAGGTTGAGAACCAGAAAATGGGTTCTGGAATCCTTTGATGTGTAAATTTATCTTGTTCCTTATCTCTTTTATTTGGTCAGGCGTCTTCATCACAGAATAATATTCAACCCTTTGATATTTCGCCGCGCAGGCTTTGATCTTTTAATGTGCATTCTCTGTCGAAATAAGTATGTATGAGTTTAACATATTTCGTGTTTTCATTTTCAGATTTATCAGTCAGAACTACCAGTTCTCTGGATATAGTGTAGCAAAATATGTTCGTTATCAAAATACTATTCCGTGAGTATTGGCTGTTTGCTTTACGCCACAAGGCAATGGGTTTAGATTCGCATATTGTCACAGAATTCATGGCAAATATAGTTGCGTGTTACATAGGGTATTACACATATGATGGAATTACATGAAATATAAGGAATATTCTTAAATACTGGATTAACAATGTATGTCGTAAGGTAAGTTAGTGCTACTATAGCTAGAGTTTCCTGTTTAACCCTTTCACTGCCAATGTCGCACCACGACAAATAGTGCAGCCCCAGATCAGATGCCACCTTTTCAAGGCGGCGTCTGATCAGGGACTTCACTTTTTGTCTCAAGTTCTATTTCTATATATGTGCTTTATTCCTTTGAAATTTGCATTTATTTATCTCATTTCCTTATTTAACCGAATGATTTAACAAAACTGGTTTGCAGACGACAATTAGAAATTTGGCACCGAAATGATCAAACAGTTTCTTTACTGACCATACTTTTATATACCACTTAATTTACAAATGACAACAAATCATATCGTTTCTTGGTAAGTTTTCATACAATGTTACCCCTCTCGTAAAGACTGAACTACCCGAAGCCTCACAGGTAGACTGTTCTAATTACCCTTAGTGTTCGAACACCAGCTCTCCCATCTTCATCAGTTTGTACAGCTGAGGAAGTCCAATTAACACCATTTTGATAAGTTTAAACTAGATTGGCATTGTAACAAATAGTTAAGACCCTGATGAAACTGCTCCAGTGGGATATGTTTGTTCTGGGTCTGCACAATTTTCCAAAGTTTGTTTGCCTGTTCTTTTACTTGCATTAAGGCCATTACGATATACTCTATGCACACAACAGCGCTAGTCTAGAAAGCTGATAAACGGAAGAGGAATCATTTGCCACATGCAGTAAAACCTCTCTATAACAACCACTAAACTGTATCAATTAGTTGTATTTAGGACAGGTAAAAAGTAAAGCAAGGTAAAAGTAAAACAGAACGCTCCTATAGGAGCATTCTGTTTTACTTTCCTCTTGCGTTAAGTACCCACCTGCCTTTAACACAAAATATTTGATGTAATTTAGTGACCATTATAGAGAGGTTTTACTGTATATAATACAGAAAAAGGTGTGTTCCCAAATACTTAAATCGACATTTCTCCACAAAACTATATACTGTGACCACTCATTAGAATCGTCTCTTCCAGGCGATTCTAAAGAGTGGTCACAGTATAGTGTTTGGTGGAGAAGTAAAGGAAATATTCTTGAAAATGTTTAAATTTATGCATCTTATCAGGGACCACTGATATATTTATATGATCTATGCATACCTTCCTTCATAATATTAAGAACCTCACTGCAACTAAACGAAACTACCAATGGCTATATCTGGTAAATGGAAAAGTAGTAAAGTCAAGCAGGCAAAGCCACATGCAAGACGCAACCACCACCAAAACACCGATAGACAGCATGACACACACACACACAAACACACAACCACACACCCAAACGCACACACACACACACACACACGAAATGAACACAGAAAACACCAAAAGACACACAAGAACCAGGGACAAACGTTCCACACATGAACAAATCACAAGCACAAAGACGCAAGGCAAACAAAAGGAAGGGTGACAAAGAGAGTACCGCATTGGCACGGTCAGTAGCAAAACCACCACTGTTCACATTAAATTGAACAGAGTAAGTTATTTCTATTTTGAATTATAACTACCATTTTGTTTAACTCTTTATTTGATGAATATTCACAACGATTCCATCCACTGTGCATAAAATTATTGCTGAATTTATTTCTTGAATATTATGGAAGCAATATGTCAAGCAAATCAGTATACAATGAGGGTGTGTGAGTTATAGGCAAACATACCAGATCCTGATCAGGCAGCTCCTACACGAGCTTCCTGATTTGGGTTTTCTCTGTTTGCATATGGGTAAATATTTGGTTAATACATTACCATATTGAGAGTAATGCTTTTGTTGAATATTTATTGTAATTAATCGCATATTTCCAAATGAGCCTGCATGAATGAGTTCACAATGAACCCCAATGAATGAGTTCACAATGAACCCTCCATGAACGAGTTCACAACGAACCTCCACGATTAAGTTCACAATGAACCTGCACGAATGAGTTCACAAAATGAACCCCCATGAATGAGTTCACAATGAACCTCCATGAATGAGTTCGCAATTCGCACCAAACTTAGTCCAATAACTCCTCAACAAAAAATGCAATCACGTTTACGAAGAAATTAATATAGTTACGTTATACCTTCCACGAGTTTCTTCAAACAAAAACGTTTTAATCCTTTAGATACGAAACACGAGCTTACTGTTATTTGCAAACTGTGTATACCCAGTTCAGAGGGCTCGTATAGGAGCTCTCTGTTCACGGTATGCACTGCTTGTCATTCAGAATCCTATATCACAATATATTCCCTATCATAACGAATGTACTGCATCTTTAATCAATGATGGACGAGTGCATTTTGAGAATTTAGCATTCGGAAGGTTAACCGTTAAATTGCGGGAAACGATTCACTAATGTTCCTTGCAAACAGTGTATTCCCAGATGAGAGAGCTCCTAGAGGAGCCCTCTCATCAGGGTCTGCATTGTTTGTCATGTTATACCTTTCTTTAAAACATCCCTAAATATTTACCATAAATTTGACCTGTGTGAATTTTGGAATAGTTCATTTGAAAATTCGGCGATATAAAGGTTAACAGCAGCGTACGTAGCCTGTATCAGCGTTATCAAACACACAGACTCCACAGTATGTACGCCGCTCACACCATCTCTTTCTAAATAGCAACCTTGGCTTCCATATGTTGCTATACTATTATCTACTTGTCCTTTATGTCACATACGTTTTGTACAAGAACTATTCACTGTCCACATGACATATGCGACCTGAAGAATAGAATACTCGGCCATTTGCCTTGATTGAGAGGGTTTAGAAGTTTGGGCGAACTCGATTTTCAGCAGTGACAGGGTCGGAACATGTGGCTGTAATTGTAGCTACGCGAGAGGCAGCAGACATCCCTCAGAAGTTTTCTCTTTTATCTTTTCAAAAAGGCTAACCAGACGCTGCAGTGAGATTTAAATCTTCGTCCGCGAAACCACTGTCGTCGGTAAAAACATACTGTTTGCTTAAATTGTAAAGAGTGTTCTTTTCTTTCAGTTGTTCTTACAAAAACCGAAACAGAAACTATAATGTACATGTGTATACTTGTAGATCATTTAACCCTTTGCCTGATAACTATTAATGTCAGAAATAATGTCAGATATAAATTCTAATAATGTCTTCATGAGTGTTAATTTGCTGCAGTTTTATACAGTAAAACCTCCCTATAACGGCCTCAAAATTACATCAAGTGTTTTGTGTTAAAGGCGGGTAAATACCAACTAATTAACACAATTTAGTGGCCGTTATAGAGAGGTTTTACTGCAACAGCATATGAACACAGGACCATTTGACGATGGAAGAATCAATAGTATCATAAGCAAACAAGAATACCCTTTGGTCAGACACACCGTCTGATATGGATGCGTATTTGGATGGGTTCGTCCACGTTTGTAAATGTGTCAAAGGACTTCGCTATCATTGTTTTTATAAACGTTTGAAATTCTTAAAATGTTAGACAGCCCGATCTTATGCAAAGCCCAATTTGTCTCTGAAATAAATGCAGTTAAACACCTCAAAATCAGATGTTTAGAAATGAAACATTAGATCTTTTTAGACAGGTGACTGCTTAATGCAAGGAGAAAAGCATTCAAAAAGCTCCTGTTGGGAACCTTTTGCACGATCTTATCTCAGAATGAATGCGTCACCTGTCTGCACTCTTTACCTGATTTAGACACCTTTACCGTTGCAAATAGAGTAGACCCAGTTCAGATGCATCTGTTTACTTGTCAGATAATGTACAAAATGTAGTCATAATTCTACAGTTTCTTACACATTAATTGTATTTTAACGAACACTCATTGCGTATAGAGTTAAACTCAGCAGTGATACTAATTTGAAGGTCTGGTTTAGAGAGGGTTCACTATACATGACTTAACCCATTCCCTCATAGGCTATTTTTAGACACAACCTCTTTGAATGAATCTACCCAAAAGGAGCATTTACTAGAGAAAAGTAAAATTTTAGAATTTTGTAATTTGAAACCATTGTAATGAATGGAACATTTGCTCCTATAGGAGCAAATGCTCTATTTATCACAATTATTTCTAGAAGAGGTTATTACAGAGGTGTAGAAAGGCGTATTTATGGAGGAAAGGGTTAAGTATTAAGAAAGAAGCCAATAGTACTGCTACTCTCATCTCAACTTTTTTTTATTGTTATGTACTGCTATTCTTTAACCCTTTACTCCATAAATACGCCTTTTCTGTGCCTTTGCAAACAGAGAAGACCTAGATCAGACGGTCCCTGTAGGAACCGTCTGATCAGGGCCTGCTCTGTTTGTTTATGATATAACATGACATAAAACTACAGTTTCTACCATCGCCAAACATTCCTGTGTCAATGTGATTTTATAAAAAGTAATCTTATTAATATTCATTATAACATTACGTCTTATATGAATATTCGTGGAGTGAAGGGTTAACAGCTGGATTTTATTCAGCCTCTAGTTAATGCAATCTTGCAATTGGACAATAAAGTTATTTATTAGTTCCCGTATTTGGATGAATTTAATACAATTATCATTCAGTATTATGAATATTATTTATTATGTATTATTTTGATTTTTTAAAAACCAAATATAGCCTGGTTGTAATTACAATTCATTTAGGCTTTAAATATTTAGTAAACCAAGTTATTTCTGAACCGCACTAAACCAGTGCAAGTTAAGAAATACGTCACACGTAAATAATATGATAAGACTTTATTACAGTAAAAATGAAATATCCGTACTTATGTACATTTCCTCTTGAATCGATCTTAAGTGAACTTGATAAATTGCATTAATACTAAGTAAAACCTCGCTAATCTAAACTCTCAAATAAGTATTATTATCGATCTTTAAGACATGAGGTCTTAAACTGCAGAGTGATAGTCAAGCAGACGGATCCCCATAGGGGCTTTCTGCAAGACTTTTATTCTGCATTTAGCAGCCACCTGCATAAAAGCGCAAACAATAAGACATAAGGTTTAATTTTTATCATTATTATTAGTAGTAGTATCATCATTATTATTATTATTATTATAATTATTATTATTATTATTATTATTATTATTATTATTATTATTATTATTATTATTGCTTAAGTAGTAATGGTTATTGTTGTTGTAGTAGTAGTGTTATTATTGTTAATTTATTATTTATATTATCATTATTGTCATTATTTATATTATTATATTATTGTCATTATTTATATTATTACTATAATCATTATTATCATTATTACTGTTATTATTATCATCAGCATTTATGTTTGTGATATGTTTATTGTCATCGTGTTCATTATTATTATTATCATAATTATTATATACAGAGATAAAGGAATTTATAATATTGCAATCATTAAGTAGTAGAACCACTTTGCAATGCATATGTACATAGTCGCAATAAAATATTAATTATTACCCCCAACGAGCACTCGAACACCTGTGCACAGGTTAACAGATGTATAATGTTATCATTATTACCCCACCTGTGAACTGAAACAAACGCTAACATATTAACCCTTTCCTTCATATAATCGTGTTTCCACGCATTTGCAAAAAAGTAGACCCAGATCAGATGGCTCCTATAGGAGTCATCTGATCAGGGTCTGATCTTTTTGCTAATGGAATTTGATAGACCTGATTCTTTAGTTTTTAAAATGGCTACAATGTTCCACCTTCCGTATTTTGTCCATGGATATTAAGTAGGTATTGAAATTTGGACTAAATATAGAACAGGTAAAGAGTTTACAGAAGTATAATAATACAAGTATAAACTCCTTCAAGTCAAACTGGAACAGCTTTGTTAAAAATGAGCATTATTATCCTGCTTTCGTGCTAGACCACTTGTGTGCAGTTTAACCCTTTCCCTGTTCTACATTTATTCCAACTTTTAATATCTACTGAATATTCAGAGATAAAATAGTTATAATGGAATATGGAAGATGGAACTTTCTAGCCATTTTAGAAAGTGAAGAAACAGATCTATCAATTTTCATTATCAAATAGAGCAGACCCTGGTGAGACGGCTCCTCTAGGAGCCGTCTCATCTGGGTCTACTCTGTTTGCAAATGCGAAAAAACACGTTTATATGAAGAAAAGTGTTAGGAAGTAATATAGATACGATTCTAACGTCAAAACGTACCATTGTTTATATCCAATCATAAATACTCAGCAAATAGATATTCATAGGATAATGATTTCTTACATGCATATTCATGAAGTATCAGAATATACAGTAAAACCTCTCTATTACGACCACTATATTGTGTTAATTATCTGGTATTTAGGGCAGGTGGCTGGTTAAAGCAAGGTGAAAATAAAACAGAACGCTCCTATAGGAGCGTTCTGTTTTACTTTCACCTTGCTTTAACCAGCCACCTGCAGTTAACAATAAAGCTTGATGTAATTTAGTGGCCGTTATAGAGAGGTTTCACTGTACTATGAGTTACTAGAATTACTATGCATACAGCTAAACTGACGTGTAATGATATACCTATCTGGGTAAGTTACAACGCCTGAGTAATGGAACTGCTGGAAACGGATGTTACGTATTAATAGTCTAAGCCTTTATCTAACGAATATTCATGTAAGAAATAATGACACCATGAATATTTATAAGTTATTTCTTTATAATGGAATATAAACACAGGATGGTTTGGCTACGGCAGAAATAGAATTAGATCTATATAAAATATATGTAATTCCAATAGCAAACAGAACAGACCTTGATCAGACGGCTTCTACAAGAGTCGTCTAATCTGCGTCTACTCTATGGCGTCAAACAATGGCTCTATAATGTGAGGAGCTAATTTTCGCACATTTCTGTGCACAGGTAATAGTAATACCTACGCCTTTCTGTACACATGTTCACAAACGGTTTATATTACTACTAAAAACACCCGTCCCTTTCTGTACACACGTTAGTCTTTAGACTGCTATTGGCGGAAAAGTGAATACCTATGCAAACAGTTTGGATCCAGATGAGACGCCGAGTAACTCGGCGTCTCATCAGGATCCAAACTGTTTGACACGCTGAGGGCATTTTGGAAGACGAATTGATTAGAGCTTTAAATTTCAAAATGAAGTTGGTGAAAACTTCTGTAAAAATAATTTGCTTAGCAGGCTAAAGGTTAATAGACGTTTAATATCAATAGCAATGCACACGAGTTTCTGTGCATAGGCTAACAGACGTTTAATTTCAAAATGAAACCCATACCCTTTGGTGCACAGGCCAACAGATTTTTTTATATCAATAGTTATACATGCTCCTTTCTGTGCACAGGTTAACATAGTGACGTTTTATATTACTACTGACACCTGCGCATCTCTGTGCACAGGTTAACATACGTATAATTTTATTTTCATTACCCCTCCTAAGTATCCGGGCGAAGGACTTCCTGGCTGTGGTGCAGTTCCAGCGACGTTGTTGGAACTGGTACTGGCATTCAGCGATGGCTAACTTGGCCCCGTTCACAACCTCTCCAACTATGTCCTTCTCACGGCGACAAATGTATCTGCAAAACACATTACATGCATTTGAGCAGAGATTCAGATAAGATGCGTAAATCTAAACATTTTCAACAATAACTCCTTTATTTCTCCACCAAGCCCTATACTGTGACCACTCTTTAGAATCGTCTCGAAGAGACGATTCTAAAGAGTGGTCACAGTATAGGGTTTGATGGAGAATTTACGATTTTTAGTACTTGGGTAGGCACATTTTCAAGTATATCTCCCTTATATCTCCACGAAACTCTTCAAGCTGATTCTAAAGAATGGTCACAACATAGGGTTTCGAGGAGTAAAATCACTTAATAAATTGCATTCACGAAAAGCATTTCTATTACCAGCAAGAATTATTACTACAAAACGTTAGATTTTACAATAGTATACCTATCAATGACTGGCTCTTTAGTTGTATTTATTTATTTTCCGTCTCGATCATAAATACAAACGCGGAAAACTTAAAAGTAAAACATATATAAGCAATGGGTTACTTTCATCGCCAGATATTCCCACCCTTGAAGTTTTGGCCGAGACAAAATAAAAAGACAAATATTGATATGAAACTAATTAAAAAGTCTTACATATCATATCAAATTTAAAGTGATTTTAGCAATGCTTTATTATACGTTTTGTTAATACGTTATTTTATGAATCGAACTGAAACGATCGAACGATACCACGTCTTTGCAAAAAGGATAGATTCAGATTAGACGGCTCGTGTTTGAGCCGTCTTGTCAGGTTGGGTCACCTCTGTTTGCTTATCCCACAATACTGATCTGATTCTATAGTTTATTCCATAGTCAAAACATCCTATGTGTGTATAGCATTATAAAAATTCAGCTTAAAAACATTCTATGTTATCATTTTTTACATGAATATTCATGAGAGAAAGGGTTACACAATTTTATCCCTGACTTATATAGTGATACGTACAGATAGTTTTACTGCTTGTCTATAGATACGTAATATACAACCTGGTTAACCAATTCCCTCCTCCTGAAGCCTTAAGGCGCTTCTATAAACGTCATGTTTGAGACCATTGTGGTAAATAGTGCATTTGACTCCATTGGAGCAAATGTTCTATTTATCTCAATGGTTTAGAAACTACAATATTCTAAAACATTCATTTCCTCTAGTAAATGCACCTTTTCAGTAGTTTATTCGAATAGGTCAGGCCTAAAAATAGTCCAGGAGAGAATTGGTTCGACAAACAATGTAGATCATAACCAAATGGATTTCCATTGGCTATATCAGTGGGTGTATCCTGTTTATTGTGAACCATTAGCTGAAACCTGGGCATTTATGGATTAATAATGTTATCAGCGTATGGAGTTTATCAGTATTCAAGCGAAATAATCCAAAGCTAATGGACCAATCCCGAACGATCTAGAGTTAAGTAACGCATTTCATTAACCCTTCGCTTGCTGAATTTTAAAATACATTTCTCCTTCTTTACCCATGCCCTGTTGTATATTTACATATATTTTCACTGTGTACACGTATTTCGCTTTGTAATCACTGCTGTGGAGTGCACTGGTTGCACAACCAACTTGTAAATAGTGCAGACCCTGATGAGACAGCTCCTGCAGGAGCTGTCTCATCTGGGTCTTCACTATTTACAGGTAGGTATATTGACGTGAATAGCAAGCGAAGGGTTAAGTATAGAATATATAAATCATTATACCACTGCAATACAGATAGCTGCCTAAACTTCGATTTGTAGCAATTTCTGTTTACTTCTAATTTCTTCAAGGGTAAAAGAATATATTACTCGAGTTTCATAAAAGTTTAGTCTCGGTCAGACGCCAAGTAAATCGGCTCATCATCTGGGTCAAAACTGCTTGCAGACGCCATTGAAGTGACGCTCGGCAGAATAATGGTAATAATGATCGTACTTTTCCTTGTCAAACTGCAGAACGGAAATGAACACATTTTAAACATCCATTCGTGTGGAATGCCAATTCGCCAAACTATTTCAACTTATTTTAAAGCAAATTTGAACGACAAATATCATACTTAACCCTTTCATTGCCCGTAGCGACTCCGTGATTATCTATGTATAGAGTTTGGATCCAGATGAGACGCCGAGTAGTTTTTCATCTCATCAGGATCCAAACTGTTTTACTGCGCTACTTGATTTTGCTTTTCAAATAAAATGGAGGAACATCAAAACTTGAAAAATAAGGCAGACGGCAATTTTGAAGACGACAAAACTTGGCAAACAAATGGTTAAATATCATATTTAATACTTATTTATAGGCTACAGGTGTGAATGTTGTAACCGTGTAAAAACAGTCATGATATTTTATTTTATTTATTGATATGACAGCAGTCTGGACGAGGTTTACAGTACATCAGCTATTTTGAAATATTGCTTGAACCTTAACCCTTTACCTCATGAATATTTATAAAAGAAAAAAATGGTATCATGAATATTTATTAGCTGATGTTTTTATAATGGCGTGTGAACACTGGGTTTAGTTTGCCATGTCGGCGTCTGCACAATCAAATCTATATTTTTTTCATTAGCAAACAAGTCAGATTCTGATCAAATGAAAGAGCCGTCTGGCAGCAAAGGTATAAAAAATACATCTCTTTAACTCATTCTCTCCTAGGCTATTTTAGACCCAACCTCTTTGAATAAATCTACCGAAAAGGAGCATTGAATATAGAAAAGGAGATAATTGTGTAGTCTTGAAACCATAGTGATACATGTAAATAGAGCATTTGCTCCTATGGAGCAAATGCTCTATATATCACAATGGTTTCAAAATGTGGATTTTATAGAGGCGCATAAATGCGTCACTAGGGGGTAATATGTTAAAGTACTGGGTTAAACACGCTGAGAAAATGTTAGTCAAACACTTATTCGTATTTCAAAGCAGACTTTTTTGCCATTTCTTATTAAATATGTAATAAGGATCTCAAAGAGTTTAAATATTGATGAAAGCAACATTTACCCGGAATTTCAACTTGAGCCAAACTGTTTGAGAAAATAAGCATGGGTGTTCAAATAGCACGCACATGGTTAACCCATTCCCTTTTCTATATTTAGTTCAAATTTTAATACCTATTGAATATTCATGAATAAAACAGTTATCATGAAATGAGGAAGTTGGAACATTTGCTGCCATTTTAGAAACTAAAGAAACATCTATCAAATTTTATTAGCAAAGAGAGCAGTCCCTGATCAGACAGTTCCTCTAGAAGTCGCCTGGTCTGGGTCTTCTCTGTTTGCATCAGGAATGGGTTCCTGTAACCAGTGTCTACCAACCGTTCGAAATATATATACATGTAGCAAAAACTTCGATAATTCGAAATGTTAATATAGACTAAGTTAGACCCTTTTAAGCACGTGACTGCTTAATGCAGGATGGAAGTCATGCAGAAAGCTCGTAGAGGAGCTTTCTGCATGACGTCCATCCTGCATTAAGCTGCCAGCTGTTTTAAACATAAACCATAGTAAGTATTAGCGTGTTTGGGAAAATGACGATTAACTGTACTTCGTATAATCTATCTAGACACGAATATTAATATCGTTTATTTCGGTTATTTTGAAGATATTTCATATTTTTTCATAACTATGTTCTACTTTTAATAGTGTATGTTTTTTTTATCGCTGAGTTATCAAGGTCAAGTAGCCCGTCAGTTTTTTACTGTAGATTCCATTCTATGAAATTCATCATGAAAGGTAACAACCCGCACAAACCGTGATCAAAAGATTGCTCCAACAGTCCATCTGATCTGGATCTACACTGTTTTCAAATGCCAGTGCAAGCATACCCTGCTTTCAAAGGGTTAAATTTATGTCTTGATATTTAGCAATATAGATAACAAATTTATTTAGATATGCTTATAACTGATCGAAAACCGCCACCGTAAATTTGAAAACAGAGGTCGGCATGGTAGCCATGGAAATATGTTATATATTAACACTTTGCATGATTGACGCCTATAGACGCCTTTAAGCCTTTCGCTGCCAAACTCTGTCATCTGCTAACTTTGTCGTCTGCTACAAATTTTCATTCTTTTGATTTTCTTCATTTTTGTTTCAAAAACATAGTAACAGTAACAAACAGTTTGGATCCTGATGAGACGCCGAGTTACTTGGCGTCTCATCTGGATCCAAACTGTTTGCATAGGTAATCACAAATCCGGCATTGGCAGCGAAAGGGTTTAAGCCTAGAGACGGCTCCTATAGGAGCCGTCTGATCAGGGACTGCTCTGTTTGCTTATGGTGTAATATAGATCTTATTCTACAGCTTCTTCCTGAGCCAAAATGTCACGTGTTCATAAGCCATTATAAAAATAATCTTATTGATATTTATGACGTCATTATTTCCTATATGAATATTCATCAGGAAAATGGTTAATCACTCTACTTCTATCTAACTCACTCTACCTTAGACAGTGGTGAAAAGTTCCTACTTGGGAATTCAGGCATCAAATAGGATTCAGATATTCTCCTCTACGTATACTCTTACTTAGATTCTCATACATGTAAGTAAGTCTAGAAGACACTTCTTTACTAGGTTATACATGTTATTGTATTATTTCTTATATGTCTCGTGACAAAGGAGCGTCTATCTTTTCAGAATATTGTTATTATTATCATATCTACAACGCTGGTCGTTACCACGATTCTGCGGTATCAGACACCTTTGTTACTGTTCTTGATACAGTAAAACCTCTCTATAACGGCCACTAAATTACATCAAATATTTTGTGTTGAAGGCAGGTGGCTGCTTAAAGCAATATGAAAGTAAAACAGAACGCTCCTATAGGAGCGTTCTGTTTTACTTTCATCTTGCTTTAAGCAGCCACCTGCACTAAATATCAACTAATTAACACACTTCAGTGGCCGTTATAGAGAGGTAAACGCTATTTAACGCTTTTTTGCAAACAGAGCAGACCCATATCAGACAGATTCTGATCAGGATCTGCTCGGCTTGTTTTTGAAATTATATAGATCTACTACTACAGTTTTGTGAAAGCAAACAAATTTCCTTCATTTTTTACGTTAATGAATATTCATGAATAAAGCAATTTCACGGAAAAATGTTCATTAGGGGAAACATTAAAGGAGATTTTGACACTTATGTCACATACAAAACAGAAAAAGCCCTGATCAGACAGCTGCTATAGAATCAAGGTATATCTGTTGTGTATATCAAATGTGTAAATGTACTTCTTTATGAAGTAATGGGTTAAGATTCGGATGTCTATTTATATTGATACATATGATTATGAAGTAGTTTGTTACACTCTTGTTTACATTTCTTATTTACCTAACAATTACTTACAGACATTTCTCAGTCGGTGGTATCACTTCAGTTGATAGGATCCTAGTTTTACCTTGCAATTTCCCTTTTTTCTTTAAAAATTCATCAATGTGTATATAATAAAAAGAATATTTAAGTCGATATTTAAAAGTCTACTCCACAAATATTCATGTAAGCAATAAATACATCATGAATATCATTTAGGAGCGTTCTGTTTTACTTTCACCTTGCTTTAAGCAGTCACCTGCCCTAAATACCAACTATTTAACACAATTTATTGGCCGTTATAGTGAGGTTTTACTGTATCTATATCTGTTCCTAGTTTAATCATATTTTATTGCTTGCTTTTTTACACAATTACAATGTTACATCTGTTCCTAAGCAAACAGAACAGACCCTACGACCGTCGTTTGATCTGTATCTACTTTGTTTGCAAAGACGTAGAATGGCAATTTTATGGAGCAAATGGTTTAATATGCCACACAAATGGGTTGTTTAAGCAAACAGAACAGACCCTACGACCGTCGTTCGATCTGTATCTACTTTGTTTGCAAAGACGTAGAATGGCAATTTTATGGAGCAAATGGTTTAATATGCCACACAAATGGGTTGTTAAACACACGTTCCTCGAACTCTTTTGAACCAGATAACAACCCTGTCGCGTAAAATTCATTTAACCATTTTACCGCCAATGTCGCATAAATGCACCTCGACTAAAAGTGCAGTTCCAGATCAGACGACGCCTTTTCAAGGCCGCATTTGATCCGGGACTTCACTTTTTGTCTCAGTATCTAGTTCTATATTAGTGGTTTATTCCTTCGAAATTAAATTTATTTATGTCATTTCCTTAATTACCCAAATGCTTTAACAAAACTGGGTTGCAGACGACAATTAGGAAGTTGGTGCCAAAAGGGTTAATATCAATCAAAGGAAGGTGACTACCATATACATGTACAAGTATATATTTACTTCTGCTTGCCGGACAGTTTTCTGGTCTTTCGGCATATCTTGTTTGGCTCCATCACAAGTGGACTCCCCACTGCCCTGAAATAGTATCAAAGACATTTTATTACTCTAGAAAAAAACCCAGAGATAAAACGTTGCTCATTCATTCATTCATCCATTCATTCATTCACATTCAATAAAACCAGTCTGCACGGACCACAACAAAAAGATAAGTCTAACTCTGAGATTTTAAGACAGGCTGTAGCTTAATGCAGGACGAAAGTTGTGCAGATAGCTCCTCTAGGACCTTTCTATATTACTATTACAGTGCTCCCTCTCTACAACGACACCCTTTGGGATACGAAGATTGTATGTGTTGTTCAGAGGGAGTTGTTATAGGGAGGGAAAAACATTTTTAGCTTGTTTGCAGTTTCCCAGATAAGGTGTATTTCGAGAACTAAAACCGTTATGCCTCTATCAAACCCTATGTTGTGACCAATCTTTAGAATCGTCACAAAGTGACGATTCTAAAGAGTGGTCACAACATAGGGTTTGGTGGATGCATAAACAAATACGATGGAAAAAGTTGTTTCTGGAGCCTTGTTGTTTCGGAAACAGTGACATGCGTTGCTGTAAGGAGGGACTCGTTATTGAGAGGGGGCCGTTGTAGGGAGGGAGCACTGTAACTCATTCCCTCACAGACTATTTTTAGACACAACCTCTATGAATAAATATACCGAAAAGGAACATTTACTAGAGGGAAGAAAATCTTTAGAATTGTGATAAATAGAGCATTATTTGTTTGCTCCACCATACATTCTTGAACGAGAAAAGTGATAAGATTGTAAGTTTTTTTGTAAAATGGGATAGAAAATAGGCATGCTGTTGTTGACAAGTGCCATAGCTGTATACAGTAAACCCCTCTAAACCGGACGATACTATTTAGAATGAAAATCGGAGACGGATGGCAGCTTAATGCAGGATGAAAGTCATGCCCAAAGGTCCTCTCGGATTTTTCCGAGTTAGAGAGGTTTAACTGTGTCATGATCAGGAACAGAAAAGTAACGACAGTCTGGATCAACATTGTTATAATTATCAGAATGTTACCTTACATGACGTTCGCTTCGTGTATGAGTACGTCTGAAGAAGAGTGTGTAGAATTACTCTATGGAAATTTGCATTGACTGATACACAGTAAAAACCCTCTAAACCGGAATTATAGTAGAGAATAATTTAGATACTTTTCCGCGGGTGACTGATTAATGTAGGGTGAAAGTCATGCAGAAAGCTCCCAGAGGATCCTGATCAGACGCTTGAGTTACTCCGCGTCTTCTTTGGAACCAAGCTATTTGCAAATACCTGCCAGATGACGCCTAACCCTTCCCCTTCACCTAAACGCTTTTTCACGCCTTTGCAAACCAGAATAGACCCAGGTCAGACTGCTCCTGTAGGAGCCGTTTAATCAGATCTGCTGTGTTTGCTTATGAAATTATAATAGCTCAGACTCTACAGTTTCTACCAATTACCAATAACTACAGTGTACACATACCAATATTAAAAAAAATCAGCTAAATATAACCATGATGTCAAAATTCCTTACAATAATATGGAACAGGGAAAGAGTTAGCATAATAAAGATTAACATACTCTTATCCTCGCATGTATACTTAATTGCTGAAGTTATGAGGCATAATATTCCCATGTTATTTCAAATTCATCTGAAACATTTATATCAAGCCTCAAGGGTACTTCAAACAATATACTGATCATAAAAACCTGAACGAACACGTGGGACCGAGGGTGAAATGTGTGAAAAATCTGGATTGGAGCTCTCGCATGTTACACAGTAGCACTCTTTACCTGATAGAGGTCCTGATAAGTCGAATAAATTAAAACACTTTCAAGAATAACTCCTTTATTTCTCAACCAAATCCTATGCTGTGACCACTCTTTAGAATCGTCTCTTCGAGACAATTCTAAAGAGTGATCACAGCATAGGGTTTGGTGGAGAAATGACGATTTTAGTCATGATCTAAGTACGCACCTTTATCTGTAGTTCTGCCTGATAGAGATACAGAAGAAGGAGAAGAATATTCGCGTCTTTGCAAACAGAGGAGACCCAGATCAGACGGCTGTAGGAGAATAATAAGATAGCAGAACCTTCTTTAGGACCCGTCTGACCAGGGTTTGTCCTGTTTTATTAATGAAATAATAAAGAACTACCGGGTAATTCTACAGTTTCTGCCATAGCCAATATAGTCAGTGTTCATATAGCATTATGAAAATTCAGCTTAATTAATATTCATGATGGTATTATATTTTACATGAATATTCATCATTTAAAGGTTAAGTCAAATATCGTTTCGTAGCAGATGGGAATAATATTAACTCTCTACTCCATAAATACGCCTTTGCAAAGCGAATATACCCAGATCAGACGAGTCCTGTCGGAGTCTGATCAGGGTCTACTGTATTTTCTTGTTGCATACTATAGATATGATTCTGCAGTTTCTATCTTGTCGAAGCATTACCGAATACATGTGACAATATAGAAACTAATCTGTTTAATATTCATGATGTCATGATGATACACGGTCTGTAATTTCTAAAAAGAATCGGATGTAAAAATAATTCTGAATTAAGTTTCGGCAGACATAATATTTTTACAGCAGGTTTGATCTTTTGTAAGCTGAGAAAAAAATTCGTTGACACACTGTTTTCATCAATTCTCATTTTTTATTAATACATGTATTATTATTAAAATTTATTATTATTAGTATTCGTAGTAGTTAGTAGTATTACATGTATTATTATTATCATTATTATTATTACATTGTATTATTATTATTATTATTATTATTATTATTATTATTATTATTATTATTATTATTGTTATTATTATTCAATTCAAAGCCTAGAGGGTAAGTCAGTTTGGATTCAATTTAGTGCACCGTATTCATGGTGTAAAGGGTTAAAATAAAATAAATGCAGTCCCTAAAACAAAGTGTTGAGTACTAAACTGCTTTCTTAACCCTTTACTCCATAAATACGCATTTCTACGTCCTAGCAAACATAGTAGACCCAGATAAGACGGAGCCGTATGATCAGGGTCTGCTCTATTTGCTGATGACATAATATGGATAAAAAGTATGGTAGTACGTTTTCTACCTGGGCGAAAAATTCCCGTCTCTTTGTGTTATTATAACAAATTAATCTAATTGAAATTATTAATCAAGTTTGTTTTAGAATGCCACATGAACACAGATCAGATTGATTCAAGCAGATTAGAATTATATTATGTCATAAGCAAACATAGCAGATCCTGATCAGACGGCTCCTGTAGGGGTCATCTGATCTTGGTCTACTCTGTCTGCAAATGCGTAAAACGGCGTGTGTATGAACCCTTTGTCTACTAAAAATGATGTCTGCTTAATATCGGATAAACTTGTCAGATAAATTTGAACCTGACGAGATGCCAGATTACTCGGCGTCTCATCTGGATCCAAACTGTTTGCAAATACCAGTTAGGTCGCGAATAGAAGGGTTGATTAATATTTGGGTCTTGTTTTATTGTAATATGAATATTCATTTATATCATTTTATTGCACTTTCATTCTCAACGAGTTTGAAACAAAGTGAACTGAATTTTCGTTCTCATACACTTTCACAGCATGTTTTTAATTTCTATAACTCTTCTACTGCTATTAAAAAAATACAGCCAGCTAAACTCCAATATGCGGTAATGTTTTATCTATACCGCATTATTAAAGCTTTTTGGTTAACTATTGACCAAGTGACAAACTGATTGGATCCTGATGAGACGCCGAGTTACTCGGCGTCTCATCTGGATCCAAGCTGTTTGCAAATGATAGTTAGGTCGTGGATGGCAAAGGGGCTAAAGGGGTTTCTGTGCCGTGGAAATTAATTAACAAAACATGTATGTACTTCATATGCTGGTTTATGGATGAACCGATGTAGATACATGTATTCACAACAATTGTTTTTACATAAATAAAGTGGGTAGCTTTGGAGTATCAGACCTATTGAGTCCACTTTTGGAAATTATTTTATCTGTCACAGCTTAAAAAGGTATCTATTTTAAAGCATTGTAATTTGTGAACAAAATCAATTTTGTAATTTCGTTTGGATGCATTTCTACTATAAGAGACAAAAACTACTTTTCGATAAATGGCCGCAGAGCTAACGATGAAGGTGCTTCTTCATAAACTAATATCATCATTTCTCCACCAAATGCTATGTTGTGTCTGTTTTTAAAATCGTCTCGAAGAGATTATTCTAAAGTGATTAAACCATAGGGTTTGGTGGAGAAATGATTAGGGAGCAGTTCTTGAACATGGTTTTATTTACGCATCCTATCTGGGCCTCTGGATGGATGCATCGTGAATGTCTCCAATAATTGTATTTTACCCATTTATTCCAGTGCTTACAATACAGAGTGCGATATTGAATGATATTTTTGCATCAGGACACCTGTTCTCTTATGTCGGTTCACCTACTCATTAAAGAGATAGTGTCTACTTGCAACTCGTTTTGATTATGCCTACAAATGATATAAATCATTAGTTTATATGCTGAAAAAGAAGTTTATCACAAGAACACCAATCGGAAGAGCGTTAAAGACGACACCACTTATATAATGTTCACCGATGTATTAGTATTCATTCGGGTTGGGTTTTAGTTTCGTAACCGCACGATAAAGGCAGATACAGTAAAACCTCCCTATAACGACCACTAAATTATGTTTATTATTTGGTATTTAGGGCATGTGACTGCTTAAAGCAAAGTGAAAGTAAAGCAGAACGCTCCTATAGGAGCGTTCTGTTTTACTTTCACCTTGCTTTAAGCAGCCACCTGCCTTTAATACAAACTACTTGATGTAATTTAGTGACCATTATAGAGAGGTTTGACTGTATTAGTTTTGTTGTACAACTAAAATATTAAGCATCGACGAAAATAGTTTATTCTGTAGCATAGGGGCTTTTTTCGATATAAATTCAAATTGACAATCTTCATAAGAATAACTGAACATAACTATATTAATACTACTAAATTGAATTTCCGGTGTACAGGGGTTTTACTGTACACATGCCTCACTATCATTAACCCTTTTGCTGCCAAATTATGTCGTCTGCTAACCTTGTCTTCTGCTACAAATTTTCATTTTTTTTATATTCTTCATTTTTGTTTCAAAAACATAGTAACAGCAACAAACAGTTTGGATCCTGATGAGACGCCGAGTTACTCGGCGTCTCATCTGGATCCAAACTTTTTGCATAGATAATCACAGGTCCGGCATTGGCAGCGAAAGGGTTAATAGAAGTATGTTTACTTTAATTGATCCATGTATTACCATATTTTTAATCCCTTAACTCCATGAATATTCATGTAAGAAATAACGTCGTCATGAATATTAATTATTTTATTCTTTATCGTGATACATGAACACAGGAAGTTTTGGTCATCGCAGAAACTGCAAAATCGCATCTATATAATTTTATAAGCAAACAGAGCAGACCATGATAAAACGGTTCCTGTAGGACCAGGGTCTGCTCTATTTACTTATGGAAAAGTAAAATTCTGATTCTACAGTTTGTGCTATGTTCAAAACTTCTTAATACGCCATACAAATATTAATCTAATTATTATTCACGATGTCATTATTTCTTACATAATTATTCACAAATGAAATGGCTAAAAACTTATGACAGTTTATTGCAGGATGAAGGAGCTTTCTGTGTGACTTTCAACTTGAATTAAGCAGCCACCTAACTAAACCACGTGAATTCTCATTAAAATGTTTGGTTAGAGACCAGTTATTGTAATTACTATGGTTTAAATAAATTAGATTTTTGTTCTCTTTTTTCCAAATCATTCGTGACCATGCATAACCGTCTGTAACATAATGCCATCTGATTATGTCTTATGTTGAATTTAACATCCCTTTTGTTTTCAAAAATCAAATCACAATGTCGATCAGTATCCATGCTTATAAAACTTTTTAGTTGAGTCTGAGTTCGTTCTCAAGTTTTTTGGATCAAATCTCACCAATCAAAAGCTTGAGAACAAACTCAGACTCAACTAAAAAGCTTTATAAGCATGGGCCAAGTTTTGATGCTGACAAGCCACAAAATTACTAAGCATATCATCTGGATCAAAACTATGAAAAACAGATCAAATAGTTGATCATGGCAACCAAAGACTTAAACAATTTGTACATAATTCGTATAGACACAGATCATGTAGGAGCCATCTGAACTGGGTCTGCTTTGTTCGCTAAGAAAATGATATGAATATGACTCTACCGTTTCTACTATAATCAACAGGTCTGGAGTTCCACTTCAGCTAAGTAGTATTTATAATTGCAATATTTGTTATATAAATATTCATAAGCTATAACCCTTTCCTCCATAAATACGCCTTTCTACGCCTCTGTAATAGTCACTTCTTGAAACCATTGTACTAAATAGAGTATTTGCCTCATATGAATGCCTTTTCACGCCTCTGCAAACAGAGTAGACCCAGATTAGACGGCTCCTATGAAATTATAATATATCTGCCCTACAGTTTCTACCAATACCAAAACATATTTTGTACGTATGCCTTTATATACATACAGCTAATAAATATTCATGATATCATTATATCTTACTTGAATATTCAACAGGGAAAGGGTTAATTCTCTACTCCATAAATACGCATTTCTACACCTTTGCAAACAGATCAGACGGCTATTTTAGAAGCCGTCTGATCAGGGTCTGCTCTGTTTGCTTCTGGAATAATATAGATCTGATTCTGCAGTTCTGAAAAACTTCATGTGTTAGTGTGCTATTTTAAAAAAGTAATCTAATCACTATTCATATAGTCATCATTTCTTTCATGAATATTCAAGGAGTAAAGGGTTAAGGGACATTAGCCACACAGGGACACACCGTTGTAAGAAGAGTTGTTACAACAATCCCACGAGACTGACGCACAAGTAGCTGGTATACTGTGAATACGAGTATTAACTGATCTCTGCAAGGTACATTAAATCACGTGACTAAGTTTTACAAGGCACCACGTGACCGGGATCTGTTGTTGAGCTCCACGGTTGCCGTTTAATGAGCTGTCTGATTTGCTAAATTTTAATATCTACCTGCCTTCTAACCTGCTTATCAGTCTGGGTTATTTTTTGTTTTGTCTGGAAAACCACGCTCAATTTCGTACATACATAAATTGAATCGTGGAGATATGATCGCCAATCCGCGGTTTAAAATACCTAAGGCCTTCGGTGAGTTAAAAGCTTCAATTGCGACATTTAGTTAAATATGTGCTGGATCGACAAAAACCATTAAGGAATAATTGTACCTCCAATTTAGAATATATAATATTACCTAATGGGCTGGTAGAAGTGATTATCCTGTATATGTCCTTTGATAACAGATGTATTTAGTCACTTTCAAAATATTTTGTTGATAAAACTTTTTTTCAATGATATATCCATTAAACCTTTCATCGCTGAATTCTCAAATGGGCAATTCACAAATAAAACGCAGCATGCTCTAGGAGCCCTTACATCTGGGTCTTCGCTGTTTGCAAAAAGGACCTTAGTTTTCCGTTTTCCCACACTGATAGGGTTATGGTATACCGTCCATATTTTTGAGCATAATTTATGTCCAAAAAAAAGATGCGTAAATTTAAACATATTCAAAAATAGCTCCTTTATTTCTCCACAAAACCCTATACTGTGACCACTCTTCAGAATCGTCTCTTCGAGACGATTCTAAAGAGTGGTCACAGTATAGGGTTCTGCGGAGAAATGACGGTTTTAGTATTTGGGTACGCACCGTTATCTGAGAGAGTCAATTACTTTATAAAAGCACAGAAACCTGTGACACAATTATAGGTAAATAATCACGCAGACACCAAACAATTTTAGCAGACGTTGGCCTTACCCCTACCTAATGAATACCCATGTAAGAAATAAGGACATCCTTAGGATTTGTTAGATGAATCTTTATAATCATATATGAACAAATTACAGTAGAACCCCTCTAATACGACCACTTAATAAATAAACATTGGTGTCTTTATAAGCAGGTGGTTGCTTAATGCAGGATAAAAGTAATTGTAGAAAAGCTCCTATGTATTACTTTTGTCCTGCATTAAGCTACCACCTGCATCTAGCACTCAGAATTATACCTCTTTTAGGTAGTTGCATTAGCGGGATTTTACTGTATTTATTTTGACCATAACAGAAGCTGTGGAATTAGATATATATTATATTATACTATAAGCAAACAGAACAGACCCTATTCAGACGGCTCCCATAAGCAAACAGAACAAACCCTATTCAGACGGCTCCCATAAGCAAACAGAACAAACCCTATTCAGACGGCTCCTATAAGCAAACAGAACAAACCCTATTCAGACGGCTCTTCCAATATCCATCAGATATGGGTCTACTCTGTTTGAAACAGCGTCAAAAGGCGTATCTACCAGGTAAAGAATTAAAGGAAGCCAGTTAATTCATTAACTCATTAACTCTTTCGGCGCCAATGTCGCCTGTTGACACCATTGAAAACAGTGCAGTCCCAGGTCAGATGCCGCCTTTTCAAGGCGGCATCTGACCTGGAACTTCACTATTTTCTGTATTATTTTAGCCCAAGCATACAGGTTTTTAAAAACAATTGTTTTACTAATATACCTTTATTATTTAGTTTAGAATTATATTTAATATGAAATTATTATTGCAGACGACACTTTTAAATTTGGCGCCAAAAGAGTTAAACTTATTTTACAGGAACATATGCAAACAATAAAGATACAGACCATAAGGCTCCTGAAGGAGCCATCTGATTAGGATCCATAAAACCCCTCTAAACCGGAAGTCTAGTAGAGAAGAATTTCGATACTTGTAGACAGGTGGCTGCTTAATGCAAGTAGAAAGTCACCCTGCATTTCACTTTCAATTTTCACGAAACACTTTCACCCTGCATTAAGCAGACACCTGTCTCCAAGATCGACATTTATACTAAATGAAAAGTCTAGTTTTGATGAGGTTTAATTACTGCAATTACTTTCTAAACTTCGTACCAACAAATGAGTAATTTCACATACGGTCCTTCAAATGAAACTCAGATTATTTAATAATACATTTGTGGTCTATTACGCTTGAAAAAATAGGTTTGATTGGGTTAAAATAGCCAACAATTTTGCATTCAAGTTGATAGCTCATTAAAAAGGCATTATCAATAGGTACAAAATCATGTTTATCAATAGGTAAAATAACAAAAAAACATGGTTATCCTACATACAACGTACAATTACATGTAAGTATTGCTTTTGAACCACATGTGCTTAGCCCCTATACTCCATGACTATACAGTATAACCTCTCTATAACGGCCACTAGACTGTGTTAATTATTTGGTATTTAGGGCAGGTGGCCGCTTAAAGCAATGTGAAAGTAAAACAGAACGCTCCTTAAGTTCTAGAGCCCTTAGATATGGGTCTACACCGTTTGTCTAATTCTGTTTAACCCATTACCTCATAGGCTATTTTTAGATCCAACAACTTTGAATAAATCTACCGAAAAGGAGCATTAACTTAAGAAAAGGATTTTTTTTTAAATTTTGTAGTTTGAAACGGTTGTGATAAATAGAACATTTGCTCCTATAGGAGCAAATGCTCTATTTATCACAATGGTTTCAAAAAGTGACTTTTACAGAGGCGTCAAAAGGCGTCAATATCAGAGAATGGGTTAAGGACTTAAGACATTGATGAGCTGATGCTGTTTGTACTTATAGTAAAGTGCTATGCTCCGCTTAGTTTATCAATGAATCATTGTCTAGGAGCATGACAGTACGATTAACCTTTTCCCTGCTGCATATACGAGTACGTGTACATGTAAGAAATAAGTAATTCAGGAATATTAACTAGATTATGAGGACACAGGACATTTTGGCTCAGGTAGAATCTGTAGAATCGGATCTGTATTATACCATACGCAAACAGAGCAGATCCTGATCAGACGGCCCACATATCAGCCGTCTGATCTGGGTCTTCTCTGTTTGCAAAGGCATAGAAAGGCGTATCTATAGAGTAAAACGGTTAAACCTTCCATTTTGTCTCGAATTTACATAGGATGAATCAGATTTGTAACTGTTTTCATACATTGTGTCGCATGGTATTATATTACCTGTGGAACTGTTTTAAAGTCTGAAATTGAAAATATAAACATGCCCATTTTAATTCGCTTTTAACCACTTAAGCTCTTATCGGCTCGAGAATGTTTCTTGCCGTCAACAATTATAGCAAAATAGCCAAAATGTGCCTTAACTTACGGCGAAATATCTTCAAAATTTGAAACAAGTGTCAAATATTATGTCGATTGTGGAGAGGAAATTACTTAGTACATTTGTAATACTGCATTATTCTTAGACCAATTTCACTAACTTTTGAAATCGTTCACATGAAGGCAATTCAGATATATTTGTTGAATTAACTCTTTACTCAATAAATGCGATTTTCTATACCTTTATAAACAGAGTAGACCCAGATCAGACGGCTCCTAAAGGGTCTGATCGGTTTACTTATTATATAATATAGATACAGTGTTCCCTCTCTACAACGACACCCTTTGGGATACGAATATTGTATGTGTTGTTCAGAGGGAGTTGTTATAGGGAGGGAAAATCAAACACAATTAGCGTGTTTGCAGATCCCCAGATAAGGTGTACTTCGAGAACTAAAACCGTTATGCCTCAATCAAACCCTATGTTGTGACCACTCTTTAGAATCGTCACAAAGTGACGATTCTAAAGAGTGGTCACAACATAGGGTTTGATGGAGGCATAAAGAAAATACGATGGAAAAAGGTTGTTCCTGGAGCCTTGTTTTTTCGGAAACAGTGACATGCGTTGTTGTAAGGAGGGAATCGTTATTGAGAGGGCCGTTGTAGGGAGGGAGCACTGTATGATTCTACAGCTTCTGTCATTGCCAAATACTCCATATACTGTTATAACAAATTAATCTAATTTATATGCATGACGTCATTGTTTTCTTACATGAATATTCATGGAGGAAAGGTTAAAAGTACTACCCTATATGACAAAAATAGTTCGACAAAATAATATATAATTTGAAAATATATAATATAATATATAATCAATAATATATAACACGAACCAGTAAACCAAAGAATCAAAACGTGCAGGCGCTAGGCTTTATCCTTCTCTTGCTGAATTTTAAAATACATTTCTCCTTCTTTACCCATGCGCTGTCTCATCTGGGTCTTCACTTTTTACAGGTAGGTATATTGACGTGAGTAGCAAGCGAAGGGTTAATGGGAAACCAATTACATAACAGATACGCCTTTTGATGATTTTGCAAACATAAGAGACAACGATTAGACGGGTCCTCTGGGAGCCATCTGATTTATGTCTGCTCTGTTAGCTTATAGAATATTTTATCATTGCTATTTTAAACAAGAAATGTATTTAACAATATAAAACATCATGGATAATTAATATACATGATGAATGGAGACTTTCTAAGCTGGTAGTAGTCGTAAAACATGTGTTAACCCTTTATCTTATGAATAGTCATGTATAAGAATAATGAATGCATGACGAAACAATGTCGGAAACTGTAGAATGTGGTGTATATTATATTTAACTCATTTATTCCCACATTATTGGAAGAAAACTCGTCCGAATTTCATTGTATAAAGCCTCCGTTTTTCATCTTGGGGGAGCACAGGTAACACAATATTTATTGTAATAAGCCATTGACATCGGTAGCTTCAGCCAACAGTGCAGACCCTGATCAGAGGGCTCCTTCAGGAGCCCTCTGATCTGGGTCTACACTGTTTGCCTATGTCCCTTTTAAGGGATACTCGGTCCAAATGGGCCAACCATGGCAATACATTACTTTAATGTTATATCCATTATGTAATGTCAAAAGTGTTTAACTTATTACAATTAAAGGATCACACAAAATCATTCTAATTCTAAGTTTTTAAGACAGGTTATAGATGAAGGCAGAACTAAAGTTTGCAGTTCCTCTAGGAGCTTTCTATATTACTTTTATAATACATGGAGCGACCGCTTTCTCTTGATGGTTTTTGTTGGGTTTGTTGTTGTTGTTGTTTTCATTTTATTAACTCCGTGTTTATTTATATGTGGTCGATCGCTTTGTGCTAAGGCTTTATAGGATATTTATTTATTCTGAACTTTGCAACTAATTAACACATTACAACTACAAAATGAGTTTTAACCCTTCACTCTATTTATTCACATTTCCATGCCTTTGCAAATTGAGTTGATCAAGATCAGGCGGTTCCTATAGGAACCGTCGGATCAGGGTCTGCTCTGCTTGCTTATGATATAATATAGATATGATTCTATAATTTATGCAAAGACCAAATATTCGTGTATCCATGTGCTATTATAACAATTAATCTAACAAATAGTCATCATGGCATTATTTCTTACCTTAATATTAATATGAAAATGGTTTACTCTTTTGGCGCCAACTTTAAAAAGGTCGTCTGCAATAATAATTTCATATTAAATATAATTCTAAATAATAAAGGTATAATAATAAAACATTTGTTTTTAAAAACCTGTATGCTTGAGCTGAAATAATACAGAAAACAGTGAAGTACCAGGTCATATGCCGCCTTGAAAAGGCGGCATCTGACCTGGGACTGCACTGTTTTCAATGGTGCCAACAGGCGACATTGGCGCCGAAAGAGTTAAATCATGCGTACATCTTATGTAAAACTTCACAGTGAAAGATAACTGACCGAACATAATACAACTTCTCTAAAGCAGATTTTCAGTACAGAAGAATTTAGATTGTGTTAGGTGGATGGCTGGCTGCTCAAGGCAGGTTGAAAGTCATCCTGTGTGAGTTTTCCGTATGACTTTCAATATGTATTAGGCTGCTACCTGTTAATGACGGACATTAATCATAAATTCAAGCGCGTGAAAATCTGGCGGGAACTTGCAGTTGATTATATCTAGTTTCCTGCCAGATTTTTGCATCCGAGACAAAAAAAATCAGAGTCAAATATTAGAGATTCAAATATTGATAGTTAGACAATTATAAAATATAACATTTTAGATTCAATTTTATACCGGTAATATTAATGTTTTAGCATGCCTATGTGTTGCGTCAATATGATTAACTGATTTATTTTGCAACATCAAAGCCACATGTGTATGGTAAAACCTCTAAATCGGACGTTCGCTTCAATATAAATATCCGTCTTGAAGACAGATGGCAGCTTAACCCATTCCCTCATGTTCACGACCTTTGACAACTCTGTAAAAGTCGCTTTGTGAAACCATTGTGATAAATAGAGCATGAATCCTATAGGAGCAAATGCTCTATTTATCACAATGGTTTCAAAATTCAAACATTTTCCTTTCCTCTAGTTAATGCTCCTTTTCGACAGATTTATTCATTGATGTATCTAAAATAGCCTATGCGGTAATGGGTTACTACAGGGTGACAGTCATGCAGAAAACTCCTTTCTGCATTACTTTCACCCTGTATTAACAGCCACCTGTCCATAAATATATAAATTCTTCTCTACTAGAATTCCGGTGTAGAGGGTTTTAGCTGTTCCTTTCAACTTTAAATTTCTTTCCCTGATCTCCTATCAGCAGGCGACCTCTGCATCGCTCTGTTGAAATGTGGTATTTATCTACAACCACTTGACAACTTCTCAGTCAGACAAGTTCATCTGACCTTAAATGAACTCTGATCTGCTCCTAATGCAATCACGTGACTTAACATTATTTCAACAGCGGGTGTGGCCATCCTGATATCTAAATTGTAACAAATTCTTCTGGATTTTATTGAGACGCTGGGTTACTCAGTCTTATCCTGGACTAAATTGTTTTCAAAGACTATCATAAATCGCCAATGAAGGGCTAAAGGTTACAGAGTATATATGTTTTAGACAAACACCCCACCTTAGATACCAGGATAGTTCAGGTACCACTTCCCAGATTTACGCAGCAGATTTTGACTATCTCAAAGTACAAACTAACTGAACATACAAGTACAAATGTACAACAATCGCTTACTGTTATAGACATACAGGTAGATATCGGTTTAATTAAAAGTATGCCTACTTTCGCTTACAAGGGCATAGCAAACGATGTAGACCCATAACAGAAGGTTCCTTCATGGTATATTGCATTTGGCTTTGCATTTTAATTAATAAAAGTCGCATCGCAAAGTCTTCCTACTGAAACAATGTACAGAGCTGCAGATAACGGTGTGTACTCAAATTCTAAAATCGTCATTTCTCCACCAAACCCTATGTTGTTACCCCTCTTTAGAATCGTCTCGAAGAGACGATTCTAGAGAATGGTCACAACATAGGGTTTGGTGGAGAAATAAAGAAGTAACACTTGAAAATATTGTAATTTTAACATCTTATGAGGTGCTCTGACACATCTTAACCCTTTACTCAATAAATACCCAAACAGGGTGTATTCAAATCATACGACTCCTAAAGGAGCCGTTTTTACAATGAGTGCCATATTTAACCCTTTCGATGCCAAATTTCTAATAGTCGTCTGCAATCCAAATTTTGTTGAATCAATTGATAAAATTAGGAAATGAGATAAATAAATGCAATTTTCAAAGGGAAAAAGCACAGATCTAGAACTAGAGATTGAGACAAAAAGTGAAGTCCCTGATAAGACGCCATCTTAAAAAGGCGGCGTTTGATCTAGGACTGCACTATTTATCGTGGTGCATTTTTGCGACATTGGTGGTGAACGGGTTAAAGTTATAGTTTCTACTTGCAACTTATTAACCCTTCGCTTGCTATTCACGTCAATATACCTACCTGTAAACAGTGAAGACCCTGATGAGACAGCTCCTGCAGGAGCTGTCTAATGAGGGTCTGCACTATTTACAAGTTGATTGTGCAACCAGTGCACTACACAGCAGTGATTGCACAGCGAAATACGTGTACACAGTGAATATATATGTAATTATACAACAGGGCATGGGTAAACAAGGAGACATGTATTTTAAAAATCATCAAGCGAAGGGTTAAACTGTAATAGTATTTACTCGGGTTGTGCCTTTGTTTCGCAACTGTTCGAAATAGGCCCGTTCCATGTTTTACGTTTTATGATTTTATTGAAAATATGCTTAAATTGTAGAGACTGTCTAGAGAAGTGGAATATTTCTTACATGTTGTCAAAGAAAGTTTGGCAAAGGGGTTGTCACAAAAATATGTAGGAAAGGAACACAAGCTGACACGAAAGTGAAGATAGTTCATATTCCTGATGGATCATTTTTTGCCGAAAATCACTTTCTGGTAAATAGTTAATGTGTGTCTCAGTATTCGTTATAGGAAATGATTGTTTTCACCGGGTACTCACACACTCTTGAATTACCAATTAGATGTAACCACATCTCGAAAGCATCTTGTAGTTTTATGATACTGTACTTGGAGTATAGCTTGGCACGTTACATCGACAAAAATCATAATAATCATTGCAAACAGTTTGGATCCAGATGAGATGCCGAGTAACTCGGTGTCTCAACCATCTGTTCAACACTCTTATTATGGATTTTGAATACAAACAATGCAGAAAATACAATTTATTTATTTTTTGCAGCCGACAACGATTACTTAACTTGCAAAGCGTTATAGTGCATGTATATGACTATGATTCCGACGTGGTTTGGACTACATATTTTCAACTTTTATTCCGCTATGCATAACTTAACTTACACTTGCAAACAGTTGGATCCAGATGAGACGCCGAGTCACTCGGCGTCTCATCAGGATCCAAATTGTTTGGCACACCGTCAATAGTTTCTCAAACGTTTGATCGAATCGGAAGTAATCAAAATTGCACCAGATCAAAATTTGAGGAAGCATAATTTTTCACAGCTGGGTAACAGTTAATAGGTTCGCCCCAGTTAACCCAGCTTTGTGACTTACCAAAGGTACAATGGCAATCATCTAGCTCCCCAAATGTGAGTGATTATGTTTTAGGTTATCCGTAAACATACATAATGTTTGCGGTGATCTTACCTGCAAATAAAATTAGACCCTACTCAATGAATTATATTTGTAGCTCTTAAAACGTTTTTTTCACCCAATTTACCATTCTTTCTGTTTGATAATTGTTAAATTTCAAATGTTTGAATGGCAGAATGTTGCATATTTCTCTGAGGTTTTAAAACGTAATGTTGGAGAAGTTCTTATCTCTTATCATCGTGTTATCCTATTGTGCTGTGCTGTTGATGTTGAGTTAAACAGCCTTTAAAAACGACCTATTCACCTCTAAACGTGTGAGTAGGATCACTGAAAACAAACATTTATTCAATGATGCCCTTACCAAATATTGACTGGATGGTGAACTCATTCCATCCAGCGGTAACAAAGCGTGCATGTAAGAAGCATTTCGGCATTCAATGATATCATGCAGAACCTCACTGGAGCATCCATTAGATTCTCAAACACTGGTCTATTTTAACCATGTCCTATCATGAATGTTAATATGAACTCTTAGCCTCCCAGATATATTTTATCAATCTGCCCTCTTTGAATATTAATAAGGCAAACTTTTACGAAAATATACAGGATATGTTGAAACGATTTTCTTAGACAAAGGCATACAGCATCCAGGTATGGCGTTTTCATGGCAAACAGTGCAGACCCAGATGAGAGAGCTCCTATAGGAGCTCTCTCATCTGGGTCTACACTGTTTGCAAATGCAACTATAGTTGTGACTGGCAGGTTATTGATTAATTAGAGGATTTATTTAAATGTCATATTAACACAAGAAATGTTTGCCATAACAGAAACTGTAGAATCAGTTATATAATATTCCACAAGTAAACAAATCAGATCCTGATCTGGATCTACTCTGTTTGCATAGGCCTTAAAAGACGTACCTGTAGAATAAAGCAGGTGGTTGCTAACTACAGAACAAAAGTAATTCAGGAAGTTCCTATATTGCTTAATGGAGAACAACTGGTTTGCAGTAATTTCCTACATTGATTAATTAAGAACAAAGCTAGGTGCAGAAAGTTCCTATGTTGCTTAATGCAGAACAATTGGGGTGCAGAAAGTTCCTATACTGCTTAATTAAGAATAACATTGGGTGCAGAAAGTTCCTATGTTGCTTAATTAAGAACAAATTGGGTGCAGAAAGTTCCTATGTTGCTTAATTAAGAACAAATTGGGTGCAGAAAGTTCCTATGTTGCTTAATTAAGAACAAATTGGGTGCAGAAAGTTCCTATGTTCCTTAATTAAGAATGCAGAAATTTCCCATGTTGCTTAATTAAGAACAAATTAGGTGCACACAGTTTCTATGTTGCTTAATTAAGAACAATCTAGGTGCAAAAACGTTTCTATATTGTGATGCAGAATGTTCCTATATTCCTTAAACATAGCAGATTATGCATCGTTTACCCCAGTAGTCACTGGGTGTATACAGCAAACTATTTCTAACGCAACTATCATAATTGTCAAATTCTGGGTCTAAAGGTAGGTGGTTGCTTAAAGCAGGACGACGAAGTACGAATACGCTTTATTGTCGTGACGACCTTATATCTAGATTCATTGTTTATGATTTGCATAAGGTCCGTCTGAGGGTGTGGCATTACAAAAACTGCACTATGAGAAAACAAAGCATTAGATAAGAACAGTATTTCTGAACTTTGGGCGAAATACTTGTTTCCAAATTTCTCCGCCAGACCATGTCTGGATGATACTTATTAGAAGTATCCACCCTTTACACCTTTTCGGTCCTTTGTAAATAGAGTAGACCCAGATCAGACACTCTTCTGTTTGCTAATGAAGTAAACTAAACCTGGTCGGAAATCTCTGCGAAGGTTCTGTAGCAGTAAGTCTTAATGTCAAAATAAGACACACTGTATATATCAACGACCTTCTTATTTCTTGACTTTTTTATCAATTCATTTATTTATTTATTTACTCATTTATTAATTACTATTTATCATTATTATTTATTCATTTATTTATTTATTTATTTATTTATTTACTATTTATATTTATTTATTAGTTTATCTATTTATTCATTCATTCATTCATTCATTCATTCATTCATTCATTCATTCATTCATTCATTCATTCATTCATTCATTCATTCATTCATTCACTCATTCATTCATTCATTCATTCATTTAAGTTACTCATTTATTTATTTATTTATTCATTTATCTATTTATTTATTTATTTATTTATTTATTTATTTATTTATTTATTTATTTATCCATTTATTCTTTCATTCATTCATTTGTCTATCTATTTATTCATTCATTTATTCATTCATTCATTCATTCATTCATTTATCCATTTATGTATTCATTCATTCATTCATTCATTCATTCATTTATGTATTTATTATTTTATTCATTTATGTGTTTAAATTTTATTTTTCTGCACTTTTTTGTCACTCAAGATTCTCTAGCAAGTTTGAGCCTTATTCCCATGATACGCATTCTTTCCTCTAGATGATCTCTCTGATCTGGGTCACCAATATTTGCAAATGCCCGTGCATGCGGGTCTCACATTTAAACTTAAAAAAATCTACTTAAACCCATTTACTCCCACGATCCCATATATGGGACGTAGGCAAACAGTGTAGACTCTGACCAGACGCCGCATAATGCGGCGTCTGATCAGAGTTTACACTGTTTGCTGATAGGAAATTCAATATAAAACAAAAATGAAAATTTACACCAGACAGCCCTTAGATTAAAAAAAAAATAGACTAATCCAATATATAAGCATGGAAGAATCCACTGGGAGCAAATGGGTTAATTAAACTGATTTTAGTTTTTTTGTCCTTCTCACAGAAACATGTTTCGTATTTACTTTACTTTTTTTTTTATTTTGCAAATTCTGTAAACACAGCACACGGTCGTTTGCACTGAAAGTGAAAGACAAGACAGGAACCACTCCCTTTAATGGGATCGCAATTATTTGTATTTTAAAAAACAGGATAAACATATGGAAGCAAATTGCAACCTTGATTTTCCCCTGGATTTCCTTGGATTTTATTAGCTGTTTATTGGCAAATGGGTACTCATGTTTGTCTTGTGTCCCTTAATAAAGACATTATATATACAGACAAGAAAGCTTCTAAAGCAACTTTCTGATCAAGGTATACTCTGTTTGGTCAAAGATTATTTGTCAAAGGGAACACCGGTAAAAGTAATCTTGAAGAAATATCCCTGTAATGAAAAGTAGATTCATTAAAAAAAACATATTCAGTCGAGCCCACTCTGCAACATTTACATATTAAAATGATTGAAATGTGTGTAAGAAGACTGCGGGAAACAGTTGCTACAATATTCATACATAGTTATTCAAATACTTAAAATGAATTATTTAGGTATGAGTTATTAATCCATTTATCCCAAATTATTCAAATAAAACTCTTCCAGATCATAGTTTGGGACCCATCCGTGTTTCATGTTGAGGGAGCATAGCAAACACAATCATTTGCTGGAATAAGTCATTGATATCTATAGCTTCAGCAAACAGTGCATGCCTTGGTCAGGGATGCTCCTTCAGGAGTCCCCTGATATGTGTCTACACTGTTTCCCTGTGTCCCTTTTAACCCAGTATCTCAAAGGCTATTTTAGATATAAATCTGAATAAATCTACAGAAAAGCAGCATTAACTAGAGAAAAGGAAAAATTTAGAATTTGTAGTTTGAAACCATTGTGATAAATAGAGCATTTGCTCCTATAGGAGCAAATGCTCTATTTATCACAATGGTTTCACAAAGTGACTTCTACAGAGTCGTCAAAAGTCATCAATACGAGGGAATGGGTTAAGAGACGCTGGTCACATAGGTTAACACTTTACCTGATAAGCATTATTTTGGAAACCCTGACATCATGAAAGCCGGCTTTTTTATTATAGCATAAGCACATGGTTAAGGCACAATTTGCAGAATCATATAATATGTATATTATTTCATGAACTAACAGAACAGTCTCTGGTCAGACGGTTCATATATGAAACGTCTGACCTGGTCTACTCTATTTGAACAGACTTTAAAAGGTGTATCGTTAAAATGTGTATCATCAAAAGGTGTATCGTTAAAATGTGTATCATCAAAATGTGTATCATTAACAGGTGTATCGTTACAAGGTGTATCCATCATGTAAAGGGTTAGTTAGTAAATAGTTCCAAAAACAGGCCAATGTGAACATAACTATATGCACTAGACAATATACACCAGGTAATATACACTAGACAATACACACTAGACAAAACACTAGACAATATACACTAGACAATATACACTACAGAAATACTATACAATAGACAGTATACTCCAGGCAATATTCCAGACAACATACAATAGACAATACACACTAGACGATATCTACCATACCTTATATACTATATCATTTACAACTGACAAAATACACTAAACAGTATTTACCTGACAATATACACCAGATAGTCTACACCAGATGATAAAAACTAGAAATATTCACCAGACAATATACATCAGACCACACACACAAGATAGCTTTACAAACAAACACTAGACAATATACACTACAGTTGTATACATGTACTATATACATCTGACAATATACACTAGACAATATTTACTATACTATATACATCTGACAATATAAATGTACACCAGACGACATACACAAGACAACATACACCAGACAATATACACTACACTATATACATCTGACACTATAGACCAGATAATATACACTAGACAATATAGGTCCGAAAATACATGGGGCCTTAAATGTATATAAATGCGTTTTTCTTGTTGATGATAATGATTATGATTATAATGATGATGATGATAATTGTGAAGATGATGAATCATCATGATGAATATGATGATGACGATGAAGGTCGATTTTACCAAATAAGCCGACGTTAAACTACAAAAAAAACTGTCTTTTAACATGACCAGAACTATGGATCAGGTGATGTTTTAGAATGGCGATAAAACAATGGGCTTTTTGATAAAGGTAAACGTTGTACAATCAGATATATATTATTTCATGAGCAAACAGATCTGACCCTGGTCAGATATCTGTACAGGAGCTCACTTATATGTGTTAACTCTGTTTGCAAATGCATACAATTGCGTTTCTATTATATAAAAGGTTAAAGACTGACAACAGTTTTTGAATAGTCGCCTTTGACTATTTCACTAATATAAACACCTTTTATATTTTTGCAAACAGAGTAGACCCAGATCAGATGGCTCCTGTAGGAGCTGTCTGATCAGAGTCTGCCCTGCTTGCTTATTGTATAATATAAATCTGTTTGCAGTCTTTATCTGAGCAAAAATGCTATTATGCTATTATAAACATAATATAATTAGTATCCACGACTCGTTATTTCTTACATGAATATGCAACTGGGAAAGGGTTAAAACTTTCCACGGTATCTATGTGTAATTGTCCATGTCATTAACCCTTTGAATTCTGACATTTCAAAGAGTACTTGTCCATCCTTGTTTAATGATAGAGTCCATTCAGTAGGAAACATAATAACTTGCAAGAGAGTTTCGCAACAAAAATAGCGTAGGCAAGGATAAGACAGTTCCATTAGATCTAGATCAACAATGTTTGCCAATGATAGTACACTCGTATTCCTGCATTGACAGGGTTAAGAATGTCAAATACGATACAACAACCTGGGGCGAAACACTGTTTTGATTATATGAATATAATTATCAATACTGTGTTTGTAGCATTGCTGAGTATCACAGGATAGTCCTATGACCTTACCAGAACAGTATAAAGATTTTACTTAGTCATATACATTCTATACACTAAAAGCTGCTATAACCCTTTACCTAATAAGAAAAACCTTTTACAGCTTTGCAAACAAACAGAATAGACTCAGATCAGACGGCACATGTAGGAGCCGTCTGATCACGGCCTGCTATGATTGCTTTAATACGGAACTACAGTAAAACCTCGATTATTCGAATTTTCGTTATAAACGAATTTAGACCCTTTTAGGCAGGTGGCTGCTTAATGCATGATGAAAGTCATGCAGAAAGCTCCTAGAGGAGCTTTCTGCATGACTTTCACCATGCATTAGGCTGCCACCTGTCTTAAAGATCGATAATAATACGTATTTTAGTGTTCGGATAATCGAGGTTTTACTGTATATAGATCTGATTGCACAGTTTCTGCTATTGCCAAAGTATCCCGTTTTAAATAAAAATCATTTAATGAATATTCACGACGTCATGCAATTTTGTATCACTATTAATGAGGGAAAGGGCTCACTGACAACTCTTTAAATAAACATAGGAGTATTATAATGGAAAGAGCAACAGAATTGTAGAAAGTGCATAAGCGTCATTCTAATAAGTATAAATTCTGAAGGGAGGTGATCCCCCGAGAGCAAAAATTGCAACACAAAAAGAGAAAATAAACAATTTGAGTTAAACGGAGAGATGTAGAAAATAACCTAAGCACTATAATTTATACAGTAAACCCCTTCTTACGCAACCCCAAACGGTGGTAGCTTAATGCAGGACGAACGCAATGCAGAAACGTCCTGTAGGAGCTTTCTGCATTACGTTCGCCCTGTATTAAGCAACAGTCTGCATTAAGGTTCCTGTGTCCAATTGATATTTCCGTATCGATAGTTAGGGTTTGCCGGAGAAATTTAGAAAATATTCTCCAACATTATCTAAATGCTCCTTTTATAAACAGCTTTTATGTCATGAATCCGCAAATGATACACTAAAGATCAACATCAAGGACTTGACAAATTACATACTTCCTGTCCACGAAGAATAGAACAAATATTTCAACAAGAGCCATTAAGATATTTAGTCTCGTAATTAAAGTGAATATGGAAGCCGTATTTGTATACGGAACTATAATACAATTTCTTATGTTCGTCTAACCTTTGGCACGCTAGAGGTATTTGCTATTAATTTGCTAACAGTTTGGTCCCAGATAAGATGCCAAGTAGCTTGGTGTCTCATGTATATATTGTTAGACATTCAAATTGTTTTGTCTTCATGTACTGTCAGCATGTGTTTAACCCATTACCCATTACGCCTTTGGCAAACAGAGAAGACCCTGATTAGACGGCTCCTATAGGAGCCATCTGATCAGGGTCTGCTCTGTTTGTTTATGGTATAATATAGATATGATTCTATAGTTTCTACCACGGCCAAAAAAGTCTGTGTCCATGAGTTATTACATGTATAACAATTAATCTAACTAATAACCATGATGACATTATTTCTTGTACGTCATGGAGTACAGGGGTTAAAACGAAGCATGTCACTGATTGAGAGCGTGGAACTTTATTCAGACGCCTTAACCCCTTGCCTGATGGAGACGCCTTTTGACACCTTTACTAACAGAGTAGACCTAAATCAAACGAACCCTGTTGGGGCCGCCGGATAAGGATATGTTCTGTTTGCCTATGAAATAAAATAGATATATTTCTACAGTGTCTTTCATGGTTAAAGTCCCCTTTTCATGATGACATTTTAACATTGCAGGTAATATTCAGCTTTTTAATATTCAGCTAAATGATACAGTCATTTGTTCTTACATGAATATGTGTGCAGTAAATTATTCAAGGTGTTTATAGTGTCTATGTCACGTGATTCTTCAACGGATGAATATTCATGGAAACATTGATGACTTTATGAGTATTACGTACTTAGCTGAACGTTTATACAATAAAACCTGTCCTAATCGGCCATTCATTTACAAAGCAGGTGTGTGCTTAATGCAGGGCAAAAGTAATACAGAAAGCTCCTGTAGGAGTTTTCTGTATCACTTTCGACTTGTATTAATATACCACCTGCCTGACAGATCCATAATTCGACGTCTTTTTGATGGCCGCTTAAGCCATTTCCTAATATTGACGACTTTTGACGACTCTGTAAAAGTCATTTTGTGAAACCATTTTGATAAATAGAGCATTTGCTCCTATAGGAGCAAATGCTCTATTTATCACAATGGTTTCAAACTACAAAATTCTAAAGATGTCCTTTTCTCTAGTTCATGCTCCTGTTCGGTAGATTTATTTAAAGATATTGTACCTAAAAATAGCCTGTGAGGTAAAGGGTTAAGAAAGGATCTACTGTCATAGCATATTAACGTTTTGACCATTGCTGAAACTGATTGATCATATCTATATTATCCCGTAAGTAAACAGAGCAGACCTTGATCAGAAGAATCCTATAGGAGCCGTCAGATCAGGGTTGTCTATGTTAGCAGAGGCGTCGAAAGGCGTTGAAATCAAACGTTCAAAACTGCAGTATCTTGTTTGAGTTTATATATTTTTTGTTTACACCAATACAATACATGCTGTCGATTTAAATAGCAAACTCATGGTAACTTTTCATTTTGTTCTGATATTCGACATGCTTCGTATTCCATACGCATAGAAATGCTTCTTTTCCAAAGCATGTAAATATACTAGCCCCATTCGAGCCACGTGTCTCTTAAAGGGGACATATACAAATAGAGTAGACTCAGATCAGAAGGGTCCCTTTGATCAGGATATGCACTGACTGCTTTAACCCATTTGCTCCCAGTGGATTCTTCCATGTTTATATATTGGATTGGTCTATTTTTTATCTAAGGGTGCCTGGCCTAAATTTTCAATTTCGTTATGTTTTATATTGAAATTCTTATCAGCAAACAGTGTAGACTCTGATCAGACGCCGCATTATGCGGCGTCTGATCAGAGTCTACACTGTTTGCCTACGTCCCATATAAGGGATCGTGAGAGCATATGGGTTAAAAAGTATTCTAAAGGCAAAACAGCAAAGAAGTTCTTGCAAAAACCTCAACATGAAAACTTGAATTATTCAAAGTATATGTTTAGACGACTTCACAATGAAATACAGGTTACTGGTTTTAAATTCTTTCATTTTCACGCCTTTGCAAATTGAGTAGAACCTGTTCAGGGTCTGCTCTGTTTGCTTCTGAAATTATACAATATCCTTCTCTACAGTTTCTAGCGATACCCAACACACCTATTTAAGTATGCCATTATTACAATTCAACTAATAAATATTCATGATGTCATTATTTCTTCATAAATATTCAATAGGGAAAGGGTTAAACTTATGTTTTGACATTCATTTTCATTTTATTATGCTTTCTTTTGATAACTTTTACTTTGATATGAAACCTCGTCTATTAATTGCCTGTGTATGTATACTTAAACCGTTTGATAGCTATTCACGTTAATATACCTACCTGTAAATAGTGAAGACCCAGTGCAGGAGCTGTCTCATCAGGGTCTGCACTATTTACAAGTTGAATGTGCAACCAGTGCACTCCACACCAGTGATTTCACAGCGCAATACGTGTATATAGTGAAGATATATGTAATTATACAACAGGGCATGGGTAAAGAAGGAGAAATGTGTTTTAAAATTCAGCAAGAGAAGGGTTAAACCGTTTGATTGCTGAATATTCGCAGTGGAATAACTCATCATTGTTCATCCATATATTACATTCAGTATGGATAGCTTAAATGTTCTAGACGATAAAGGACCCTGCTTCTAAATGACAAACAGTGCAGGCATTGATTAGAAGGCTCTTCTATGGGGACTCTGATCTTAGTCTACATTGTTTGCAATTTACAGTTCACTATTTACCTGCATTCAAAGGGTTAAATGCTTTGCTTTTGTATTCATTTCCATTTAAAAGGGGCAATGCATCATTTCGAAATTGCACACATTGTAGTAATGGGTTTGAATTTGACCGAAAGGTTTGCACAACGACCAAAAATGTTAATAGTTGTTGCTGTATAGGGTTTTTATAAGCAATTTGTGGCGAAGTGGGTCGTTAACGTGTTTTAAATGTATTTTAAACAGTTGTAAAAATGATTGTTAGATATTCTCTACTGATATATATTGAATCTGATGACTGACTGGGGGTTTTACCCTTTACCTCATGAATATTCATGTAAGAAATGACGTCATTATAAACATTAATTATCTGAATATTAATAATGGCAGAAACTTTTGATCAAAGCAGAAACAGTAGAATAATCAAATAGGATAGATTCTGATCAGATGTATCCTACTGGGTCTACACTGTTCGCAAAGGTGTTAAAAGGTGTATCCATGAACTAAAGGGTTGAAATTGATTTTGCATTAGTCATGAAGATGATGCACGAAGGAATGGCAATGTTGTGACGTTCTGCATAATCAGAAAGTAATGAATATGGTTTTAACCATTTACTTGATAAATATTCATGTGAGAAATAATGGCATCATGAATATTTATTAAATTAATTGCTATAATGGCATACGTACACAGAAATGTGTGGTGTCGGTAGAAACTGTAGTCAAGATCTATATCATGGTATAGGCAAACAGAGCAGACACTGATCAGACGGCCCCCATAGGAGCTATCTGATATCGGTCTAGTCTGTTTGCCAAGACGTAGAAAGGCGTATATGTTGAATAAAGGGTTTACATTTTTCCTTGATGAATATTCATGCGTGAACTCGCCAAGTATGGATATTAATTGATGTACTTCTTGCTATTACAAAACTGATTGCCATGACGCAGACTCAGACATGCAACATGTAAATAAGCAGAACACTCCCTGATCAGAAACTTCCAACATGATACGTCTAATATGTTTTCAAATACTTATATCACTTAACTCTTCCCTTCACGCATTTGTAAACAGAGTAGACCCAGATCAGACGGCTCCTATAGGAGCCGTCTGATCAGGGTCTGTTCTGTTTGCTTTTATCATTAAATAAATCTGATTCTTCAGTTTATGACATGGCATGGACAAAATATCTTGCGTTCATGTGCAATTATAAAAAAGATCCAATTAATGCATTCATGATGTCATAATTTCTTACATAAATATTCACGGAGTTCTTAAAGGGTTCGAAGTCTTGAAAGGACCGAACTTTTAATTCGAGTTATCCGAAGTTCGAGTTATCCGTGTTCGAGATAACGAAGTTCGACTGTACGTATATCTTAGATTACGACGAAAAACTGTAAAGTTTAAGCCATACAGAATATTCTGAATTCTGTATTCTGTCTTCAGATATGTTAAACGATAGGAATATCACTTAAAAATAAAGAGTACATGTACATTTATAGTTTCAAAACTATACACCCCAGACCGCAGATTGATATAGTTAAGCTTTTCCTCCGTGAATATTCATGTAGAAAATAATGACGTCATGAATAATTAGATTAATTTGTTATAATAGCACATATGCACATAACATTTTGGCCATGGCAGAAACTGTAGAATCTCATCTAAATTATATCATAACCAAACAGAGCAGACCCTGATTAGATGGCTCTTATGGTCTGGGTCTACTCTGCAAAGGCGTAAAAATGCGTATTAGTTGAGTAAATGGTTAAACTTTCCCTTCATATACATGCCTCATAGCGCATTTGCAAACAGGGCAAATGAGAGCCGTCTGGTCAGGGTCTGCTCTGCTATTGGTTAACCCTTTCCCTCATAGGCTATTTTTAAATCCAACCACCTTGAATAAATCTACTGAAAAGGAGCATTAACTAGAGAAAAGGAAAATTTTAGAATTTTGTAATTTGAAACCATTGTGATAAATAGAGCATTTGCTTCTATAGGAGCAAATGCTCTATTTATCACAATGGTTTCATAAAGTGACTTTTGCAGAGGCGTAGAAAGGCGTATTTATGGAGGTAAGGGTTAATATGCCATTATAAAATACAATCTAATTATGATTAATATTAATGATGTCATTATTTCTTATATGAATATTCAGCAGGAAACGGGCTAGGCCATAAAACATTAAATTTCACAATTCTCACACTATTTCTAAATCTACAAATGTTATTTGTTTCTTGGTGTTGTTGTTGTTGTTTTGGCAAAACGTAAATATATACTTTTAATGAGTTTGACAGTATCTGTGTCATGTCCAAAACTTCCTGGTTTTGTTTGCCAGAGTACGTTTAATTCTAATTAATATTCATGAAGTCACAAACTCTTGTATACATATTCATGAGATAAATATAGCAAATATATCTTGTGAGACTTGTGACGGTGAAATAGGTATTACATGTAATTCTATTTCGAATTGTTACTAGAACATGCATTTGAACCCTTACATCCCCTAATCCCCGACCTTACTCGCATTTGCGAACAGTTTGAGTCCAGATGAGGGATCGAGTAACTCGGCGTTTCATCAGGATCCAAGCTGTTTCACAATCGGTGAATAGTTTCTCAAAGTTTTAACAGAATCGGAAGTAGTCAAAATTTCACCGGAACCAAATTTGGTCAGACATTGTTTGTTTCACAGCAGTGCAAAGGTCAATGTTTACTAATGAGAAATCGCACTGGTATGATGCTGTGTTCCTGCACAATACTTTATCTGGATCTACACAATTTGTAAATACATACGGATCATTATTTCTTGGGATAACGATCGTCTTTTAAACCTTAATTTGCCGAACTAAACCTGGCTCCTCCCTTTTTGAATATTAATTAAGCAAAAAGGTTGTATCAAAATCTATAACTGCCAACATGATGTTATGGCAAACAGTGCAGACCTTAATCAAAAGGTTTCCTCAAGAACCCTTTGATCTGGGTCTATACTATTTGAAAAGGTCTTGTATACTCGATACCCGTAAATCTTCAACATGTAACACGTGCAAAACAATACAGCTCTCATTATATCATCAGAATTCAAACTTATTGACTCTCAGAACATTTATTTAGCCCTTTATGACACTGTCCCTTAACAAAGACAACATTAAACAGAGTAGACAGGGCTGCACTGTTTGTTTACAGAATCTTTCCAAAAGTCCCATCATCAAAAGATTTCTTACAGAAACACTCAACCAACTGAAAATTAGATTAATCGAAAATACGTATTTGGCCAAGTGTACTAAGAAAAATGAGATAAGTGTGAGGTTAGGACGTCCGTAAACCGGTTTAAACTCCAAGTGGTGGTTTTGCTACTGACAGATTCAAGGCGGTACTCTCTTTGTCACCCTTACTTTTATGATTGTCTTATGCATTTGTGTGTTTGCTGAAGTTTGAAATATTTATCTCTTGTATATGTGCTTTTGTTGACGTCTGAAATGTTCATCTCTTGTGTGTGTGTGCGTGCGTGGGTGCGTGCGCGCGTGTGTGTGTTTGCGTGTGTGCGTGTTTTTGGGTGGGTGCATGCGTGCATGCGCGTGTTTGTGTTTGTGTGTGTGACTTGCTTTCTATCGATGTTTTGGTGTGATTGCGTCTTGTGTGTGGCTTTTCCTGTTTGATGTTACTACTATGCGTCTACTCTGAATCCAAACTGTTTGCATAGGTTGACACGGAGTCGCCTATGGCGAAGAAAGGGCTAAACAGGCTCGAGTTTTATAAAGACTAAAACATTGATTTGTATGGAAGATGGTACGAAGTGTATTAACCATAGAATTATCAGAAGCATACATTAGAATAAGCGTAAATGGTAAGAATATCTCATGTATTTCTCCATCTAACCCAATGTTAATACTACTCCTAGTGATCACAACATTGAGAATTGACGAATTGACGATCTTAGTATTTGATTACGCACCTATGGCACCGACTATATCTAGACGCAAGGATAGTTATGCATTTTAAGACTAGTTCATTTACTTCTCCACCAATCCATATGTTTTGTCTGGAAGAGACGACTCTAAGAAGTGACCAGAACAAACGGTTTAATTGATAAATCAATTTAGTACATGTAATTGATTACGCAAGTCCCTATGTTGTGACCAATCTACGTGAATCATCTCATAGAAACGATTCTAATGAGTGGTTATAACGTAGGGTTTGGTGAAGCAATAAAGATTTGAGCAGATCAACATATAAAGGTGCGTACTCAGATTCTAAATTCGTTATTTCCCCACCAAACCCTATGTTGTGACCACTCTTTAGTATCGTCTCTTCAAGACACTTCTAAAGGATGGTCACAACATAAGGTTTGGTAGAGAAATAAAGGAGTTGTTCTTGAAAATATTTTAATTTACGTATCTTATCTGGACCTCTGTTGTAGTGTTTTAATATGCAACTATATTCATGACTCTAATTACTTCTAGACGTAATACTAACTGTGCAAATTGAAATCATTTCTTTAGGAATATCATATTTAGTTCTTTATCGAAGAGACTATTTCAAAAAGTGGTTACAAATGGGTTCGGTCGATAAATGACGAAATTATTATTATTTGAATAAGCGCCTATGATTATCTGTAGCTCTAAATTGTATTACTACGTTGTCGAGTGATGTACGCCAGATGACGAATCATATCAACAGGTCATCAAAGTCATGTCACTGAGTATTTAAATGTCGATAAAATTGTCACTGTAATCTTTCTGGTGCAAAATTGCAGCAGATATACCCTTGCACTGCCAAGTTTGCACTATACCACAGAACAGAACAGAACAGAAAATGTCCATTATTTCACAAAGATTCTACAGTAAAACCTCTCTATAACGGCCACTAAATTGTGTTAATTAGTTGGTATTTAGGGCATGTGGTTGCTTAAAGCAAGGTGAAAAGTAAAACAGAACGCTCCTATAGGAGCGTTCTGTTTTACTTTCACCTTGCTTTACGCAGCCACCTGCCTTTAACACAAAATTACTTGATGTAATTTAGTGGCCATTATAGAGAGGTTTTACTGTATTACGTAGGGCATAAGGATAATCTCCAATGCTAATATCCGAGACCTAACTCGTGTTTGCAAATAGCTTGGATCTAGATGAGACGCCGAGTAACTCGGCGTCTCATCATGATCTAAGCTGTTTGGTATTCGGACAATTGTTCCTCAAAAGCTTGGTCGAATCGGACGTAGTCTCAATTCAAGCAGATAGTGTTGTTTGTTTGTACTGGAGTGATTGTTAACCATTTCCCTGTTCACCTTTCATGTAAGGAATTTTTGACATTAGCTGAACTTTTATAATGTTAACGTTTCAAGGAAATGTTTTGCTTTGACAAATGAATCAGAAAGAATCAGATATATATAATGTCAAAAGCAAAGAGAGCAGACCCTGATCTGGGTATACTCTGTTTGCAAATGCGTGAAAATGCGTATTTATGGAGAAAATGGTTAATCAGATGCCACATTAAATACTAGTTAACAACGAATGGACTTACGATGGGTAAAACCAATCACATTATCCCATTACGAATATATGTGCAACCTTTAAAAGTAAGTTGGTATTTTGATGTGTTTTTGTTGTTTTGTTGTTGGTTTTTTTGTTGTTGTTTTTTGTTTTTTGTTTGTTTGTTGTTGTTTTGTTTTTTTTGTTTTTTTTGGGGGGGGTCAAAATATAATAAGGCATTATGCGAACATTTGGTGTTTCTTATTATAATTTCGTTTCTGATGACGAAACTGTGATAACCCACGACAACAGTTTGAATCCAGATGAACGCCGAGTAACTCTGCATCTCATCAGGATCAACACTGTTTGACGCTATGATTATGCTTTCGATTTAACACATTTGCTCCCAGTGGATTCTTCCATGTTTATATATTGGATTAGTCCATTTTTTATCTATGGCCTAAATTTTCAATTTCGTTTTGTTTTTTATTGAAATTCCTATCAGCAAACAGTGTAGACTCTGATCAGACGCCGCATTATGCGGCGTCTGATCGGAGTCTTCAATGTTTGCCTACGTCCCATATATGGGATCGTGGGAGCAAATGGGTTAAAACAGAAATGAAGAAGTTTTGAAAATGAAAACAATTACGCAACACGGTAAAAGAATGAAATGTAGTTTTCCTTTGTTTGGGACACTATAATTTTCATCATCGTTAAATTCTCAATTGGTAACAATTAAACATTTATTTTTTTCCTAACCCTTTACTCCACGAATATTCGTGTCATAAAGAATGCCTGTATGAATATAAATAAGCTTTGGTGTCCTTTATAAGTCCTTATAATGACATAATGAACAGTGAAATGTTTTACATGGCAGAAACCGTCGAACCAGATGTATATGATTTCATGTATACAGCAAAACCTTTCTTAAGTGGTGTTTCGTTTATTGAACATAGAAGTCTGAAAGTGCAGGTGGTCGTTCAATGCAGGGCAACAATAATGCAGAAAACTCATATGGGAGTTGTTTCATTACTTTTGACCTGCAGTAAGCGACCACCTGTCTTACAGGCCCATAATTATACCTCTTTTTAATGGCCGCTTAAGTCAGATCTACTGCACCTTATTCAGTAAAACAGTAAAAACCTCTCTATAACAGCCACTTAACTGTGCTAATTAGTTAGTATTATGGGTAGATGGCTGCTTACAGCAAGGTGAAAGTCAAACAGAACGCTCCTATAGGAGCGTTCTGTTTTACTTTCACCTTGCTTTAAGCAGGCACCTGCCTTTAACACAAACTATTTGATGTTACTTAGTGGCCGTTATAGAGAGGTTTTACTGTACATGACCAGGGCTGCAGATCGCATTTCTCAATCAGGGTCCATGCTTATAAAGCTTTTAGTTGAGTCTGAGATCGTTCTCAAGCTTTTGATTGGTCAGATTTGAGCCTTTGGCTCAAATCTGACCAATCAAAAGCTTGAGAACTCATATCTGACCAATCAAAAGCCTGAGAACTAAACTCAGACTCAACTAAAAGCTTTATAAGCATGGACCCAGACATCTTGCTGCAACTCTGTTGAATCGCCTCACTAGTGTTTTTCTGGTGAGTTACAGCAAGATAGGGTACTAAATACACTTATCTAATACCCTAATGAATATTTATTATTGTTATATAATGAAATTATCGAAGTTCTGCGGGGAAACGTTAACCCATTTATGCCTAGTGATCCTATAAAAGACATCGTGTTGAGTCACATTGGAGGAATACTGAAAGCACCCTCTTATCAGGGTCTGCGCTGTTTGCTTAACAAACCATTTTTTCAAAAGATATATCAGCAAAGGAAATGACTGAAACACTGAAATTAACATTATATCCATTCGAAATACCTATATGGACGTGCGACGTTCACCAAGCAGTTTGTTATTTTCAAAATAACTGAAATAATTACTAACATATTTGATTGGTTTTTATAATAATACTAGTAATGTCGTTTACGATCAAACCATTGACGATTTTTTTCACACGATTGATTGATGATACAGTATTACTCCCTTAACCCTTTTACTCCGTGAGTATTCATGTAAGAAATAATGACGTCATGAATATTAATTAGATTAATTGTTATAATAGTATATGGACAGAGGAATTATTCGTCATGACAGAAACAAGTAGAAGAATATCTTTATTCATATGATAAGCAAACAGAGCAGACCCTGATCAGACGGCTCCTATAGGAGCCGTTTGTTCCGGGTCTTCGCTGTTTGCAAAGGCATAGAAAGGTGTATTTATGGAATAAAGAGTTAACGAAAAAAATTTCAAAAGTTATATTAAAAGAATGTCACAGAAACACCACTGAAAATTAACATTATATTCATTCAAAATACATATCTGGACGCGTTTACGAGACATATATGCTTAAAGCTGTTAGACAGTATGCATGCTACCTCCAAAATAATTGAACTAGTTTATGAAATATTTGACTAGTTGTATCACAATACTAGTACTATCATCTGCGATCATACCATTGACGATATTTTCACACAAATAAGTTGTTTGCATTAGGAATCTGATGACGTTGCAACAATTCCGATGCTGAAGACTTGTACTGTTAAGCTGTATTGTTTTCAAATACGTTAAACTCTTAAAAACATGACTATTAATTACTTAAAACGTGTCAAAGCTGTAGATAAAAGGGACACTGGCCTTTTATGCCTAGGTAAATAAGATTAGATCCGGATCAGACGGATCCTAATATAGCTGTCTTATCAGAGATTATCCTGTTTGCTTATGGAAATATATAGATCTTATTCTACACTGTCTGCCATGGTTAAAACCAATGACTCCATATTATGTTAATACATCTAACTTATAGTCATTATGTCCATTTTGTCTTACATGCTTATTCATAATGTAATGAAAGGGTTGATAAAGTGTTATGTTGTATTCTGCATCAATCCTAACTTGGCTATAAAGAAAATATGTGTTTGCAACGTTTATTGTGCCTTGCAGTTTTATTAAAATCATTATTTACCCAAATCGTTTAAAATTAAAGCAAAAAGCGAAAATATGTATGCTGCGCAAATTTACGCAAATTTTGCGTATCAAACTGACTTCAGAATCGAATTCTATGTACCTTAACATTTATTTAACACTAAACAGCACGGTTAGTAAATGGTTGTTTGTGTCGAAAAAAAAATGAAAAATGGATTGCTCCGGAAACCAACGGAATAGCGTTCGCCATTGGCCGGAATCTATCGTAAGATTCAATTTACATACCGGAAATAATAGTTCGATGTACATGTAGGCCAACAACAGGTGTCAGCCATTGTACATATAATAACAAACTAATTAATATTCAAAGCGGTGTTCCGAAATAGAATCGGAGTCATTCAGAACCCCCTTAGAACTCCCTTCTTTTAAAGGATTTAGCAGTATTCGGATAGCGATAATAATTATTTAGCTGAACAAATATATCCTGTCAGAAAATGGATTGTAAGCATTATTTTCATTGTACGTATACGTGTACAGCTTCTAGTGTTGACTGATCAATACGAAACATGCTCATAATACGTCTTTAAATGTTTATTCCATGTATATTTGTGTAAGAAAAAATGACCTCGCGAATATTAATTAACTTAATTTGTATACATGTAGTTACATCTGAATAAGGGAATTATTGACTTAATCCACTGCATCCCTAGCGGGGTATAGGGCAGCTATTGGCCCTTACAAACATGTACAATCAGATCTCTATAAATGCATAAGCACACAGAACAGACCCTGGTAAGACGGTTCCTACAGGAACCGTCTGATCAGGGTATACGCTATTTGCAAAGGCGTTAAAATGCGTATTTATGGAGTAAATGGTTAAATAGACCGTCATGATTTAACCATTCTCTTGCTGAATTTTGAAATACATTTCTCCTTATTTACCCATGCCCTATTATATAATTACATATATCTTCATTGTGTACAAGTATTTCGCTGAGCAATGACCGCTGCGGAGTGCGCTGGTTGCACAATGAATGTGTACATAGTGCAGACCCTGATGAGACAGCTCCAGCAGGAGCTGTCTCATCTGGGTCTTCACTATTTACAGGTAGGTATATTGACGTGAATAGCGAGCGAAGGGTTAACAAAACAACCGATACATTTCCAAATCGCTTTTTCCTCAGTCAAATCATTTTTGCTGGTGCCTCTCTTTTGCTGGTGCGTCTCTAAGGCACATTCAAATGGGTACTACATGTAACAATATAGGGATTTGTTGAGAAATACAGACAAATATTTTATCTAGATTTCCTGAATACTCCTCCTGCCCAAACCTCAAAATATATATTTATTTGAATATCAGAAGAAATCAAAAACATGTTTCATTCACAACGATTAATTCATTTTCATATATTGTTTATTGCTTTTATTTTACTTAAACTCGTTTTTCCTTTTCTTCTTTTTGTGTGAAAATCAGACTTCCCTGCGCTCCTAAGAGTTTTGTCGATAATAAATATTTTCTGATTATTAACACATATAAAGTGCCAAGATGATAACACCAATAATTCGGAAAACTATTTACAAATATAAGTCTCCAAATTATTTTCTTATAAATAATGAAAACGATGTTATAAATATATATTAGCGCATTACTTTGACATATATCTCACAGCGCACTAACGCTTTCGCACGCCAGCTTTGAAAGTCTGCCATCGTATACAACTAGTTTGGGTCTAGATAAGGCGCCGAGACAATTCGGCGTCTGGTTCGGATACAAAATGTTCGATACACTAGTTTTAATATTTAGCCTTTTACTCCGGAGATACACCTTTCCTGTTAACGCCTTTGCAAACAGAGTATAACTTGATCAGATCAGACGGTCCCTATAGGAGTCGTCTGATCTGAGTCTCATCTATTTGTTTATGGAATAATATAGATATGATAATCTACCGTTTCTAGCATAGCTACAATTTCATGTGTTATAGAAATTCCTCTTATTAATTGGTTTAAAGAAACGAATATAAATATGAGAAATTTTACTCCATGATCATATTTTTTGTAGACGACGGTTACAAAGGTCGGGCAAAGAGACCGTCACCTCCGAGACACATAAATCGAGCATGAGCGCGGACGGTTGTATAAATATTAATTGAATGCATACAGAAAAAATAAATGAAACTTCATCAAATATTATTTGTTTCATATATCCGGATATCTCTAGAAAGTAGATATAGACAAATGGGTCCACATAACATGTTGACCCGTCCCTCATATTGACGACTTTTGACGATTCTGTAAGTCACTTTGCGAAACCATTGTGACAAATAGAGCATTTGCTCCTATAGGAGCAAATGCTCTATTTATCACAATGGTTTCAAACTACAAAACTCTAAAAAAATCATTTTCTCTAGTTAATGCTCCTTTTCAGTAGATTTATTCAAAACGGTTCGAACTAAAAATAGCCGATGAGGTAATGGGTTAAATGAATGGTTGTACTTGTGAGGCAGACAGCGTTTTGCCTGGTGATTCAGTGATCAGATAAATGTTAACCAATGACCTCGTTAACTCTAGCCTGCTGGGCAAACTTTACCTGCTAACATCTTCAAAACACAAACTTTATTCAAAGTATTTATGTACTACAATCTGAATATATCAAACGGTTTGGGATGCAGATAAGGCGCCGAGTTATTCGGCATCTCATCAGGGTCCAAACAGCTCGCCAAGATTAACTCCATATATAACATAGACATTAACAATCCTAAAACAAGGTAGACATAGTTCAGTGGTTAACTACAGCAGCCTGTTAAAGATCAATGAAAACATATATGGCTGAATGTCCATAACATATGGACACATATAAGTGGATATTATATTGTGTTATAACTTATAAATGTAAGTATAATACATCTATATATAATTATGTTGACCAGGGCAGACAAGACATTCTGAATAAAATGAAACCAATGGCTAGTCAGACACCGTGACATATATATGACGGACAGGCATACACTCATATGCACAGACAGGGATATGCAAGAAAAGACATTTTAAGGCGGGTATCAGAGTTAAAGCATATGGGGATTTTCAAAGAAATAATAAGCAATAATTTTCTTTACAGTGTAAAACGAAGTATTAGAGCGATTAGAAACGAAGACAAATAGGCAATCAGTATACGAACAAATAGAAAGACAATATATACATACCACCACAGTCCAATGATATTTGCGGGGAACATCAGGTAGAAATACAGGCACACATATATTCCTTGCACACGCATCGTTGGCTATGAAGAACGAATATTGCGCTGTGCACTTTGACCGAGCAGAATTTGAGTCAACGTCATTTTCGCGCGGTCATCCCAGATCCATTAATGTCCAGCTTAGCTCCAAAGCTATTGCAGTGTATTGAAAACTGTTGACATGTATTACATGTATCAGAGTTGTCATACAGAAAATATCAAGCGATTGTGTCAACAACGTTTGTCATAATCTAACATTAAATAACTAGACCAATATCAAAACATGTATGCGAAAATAATAAACCGCTGTACATCATATAATATATCTAACAAGCTTCTCGTTGCAATTAAACATACCTTCCGCGAATGTTATTTTGGAATTCTTTATGACTTCAGTATTACTTTCAGAAACCTCAAGTTATTATAAAAGCTAAGCCCGCTGGTACAGAGTTCATCTTAAAACCAGACAGCGAATAGGCGATGATTGCCAAGATATCTTGAATTTACCGCAGCAAATATAAAACGTCAAATAAATATGGAGCTGTCATCACTTTTTAAATTCAAAAGTTATGCGCTTGCAACTATGTTGTCAATAAAATTGGCAGAACATCTTGACTTGCCATGTCAGCTGGATGATTAGGGAGCCAGTGTTCATCGAGTGTTAACGTCACAGAGTTCAGTTAAACACACCTGATAATAGAGATGCGAAATAACGATAATTATGATGTTTGGCGTATTTATTTCCTGTTTAAAAACGAAAAACAAATTGTCTTCACTTTTTTCCACTCAACCCACTTATTTCTCAGAACTCGTTTTAGATTTTATTCCATGTATTTTTTTCTTCCAGAAAACCAGACTGGAATCGGAAGTGACGTACCTACACGTGCTATCTCAACACCCACTTGGCTGCTTCAGGGGTCAACGGGTGCACAGCGACTTCGACGCCTCTATTGAACACGGGCCAAACTAAAAATCAAGAGGACTACTATAAATCATGTGCTATTCTGTTGCAAACAGCGAGCGTTTGGTCTGATCTAATTTAATGATCCAGGGAATTAGCCCGAGGTTTCCAGCGGTAAGTTTTCCCTGACGTTACCCGTTTATCCACAGGTAACGAATTTCAGTTTCATTTTCTTCGCTCTTTCCTCCTCACATTTTCTGGTATTGAATTTAATCTCCGCTTTCACATGATGAAACACCACCATTAAATAACTCCAGTAAACATATTTCATATGTAACTTTTTAAACTATGAGCTGCATACACACTTCGATGCCAAAACATTAAAAATTCCCAGTTGTCTATTCGCCAGAACCTATGTTATTTACAGCCCATATATCACGCGGTATCAATTTATTGTGTTGCACTCTATTTTGCCTTCGCTAATTTAAATCACTTTCCTCTCTCCCAGACACAATGAAACTTTCAAAAAAGCGAATTCCCGCGTTGAAAATGTCTGGTCTGACGCCTATTACTTGTTCACTATTGAACAATGATTGTTTCCTTTCATATTGGCGATGAATCCTTGCAATGTAATTCACAAACTGACTTCAATAACCACTGAACTGTCATTGACGTGAAACATGTTTTCTAAAACACCAACATCGTTTAGCTTACCCAATACCAAAATCCGAAATTCTCTATTTCGCTTCGAATCACAAAATCTCAAAATGAGAAATAATGTTGTTTTTCACATTGAAAACAAATGAAAATCACAATCATGAAGTATAACGAACATCTTTTTTCGTAATGAGTCCACCTGGGTAGGGTTATGACGTGTCTGCCTGTATAGTCGTAGTAATCTCCTGATGTTATTGTTGTCTTAACCCTCAGCACTCTACTGGCGAATTCACGAGTACGTGTGCAAACAGTTTGGGTCCAGATGAGACGCCGAGCAGCTCGGCGTCTCATCAGGATCCAAACTATTTGTCATTCTGACCGTGTTTCCGACACGATAGCTAAGAAAATATCGACTTTGAACACTGAAGCAGACGGCAATAGTTGCAGACGACAGTTGTTAAGGACGCAGAAGGTTAACTCTTTCACCGCCAGTGGCGACGTAGAGACAACCTTTGCGAACAGTTTGGCTACAGATGAGACGCCGAGTAACTCGGCGTCTCACCAGAACCCACGCTCTTACTGCGGTTCAGGCCAAATGTTTCGAGAAAAATCCACGTTGCCACCAGAAACAGACGACAATATTTGCAGACGACAATTTCTCAAGAGTGCAGAAGCTTAATTATCCCAACGATAACATACGTTTGTCTTTGTGTTCACGGGTGTTTTGACCGTCGTGTTTCCCAGGTGTCGTCTCTTCTACTCATTTGCTTGTGTCGTTTCCCCTTCGTGAGCGTACCAAATCCGCTAATCCGTGTGTATCAGTTAATCTGCTCGTTTATGTAGACTATATTATGTCTCAGGTTCTCCGACTCGTCTCACCTTAGCCAAGCCTACAGATGTTTCGAAACTCGATCACCTCAAAGATGAAAGGGAAATCTGCAACGAGAGTGTAGAAAACGATTTTGATTGAATTAAATTAACTGTGAATATGTTATCAAATATGATGTCAGCTCAAAATTCCATTTCCGATCGTTTTTTAAAGTGTATCCGGTTCGCAAATTAATTGAAAAAAAATTTACCAAGTGGCAAGCAGCTTGGATCCTGTTGAGACGCTGTGCTTATTGGGCGTCTCGTCTGGACCGAAACACTTTGCAAATACCAGTCAGTACGAGCTCAGCACGAGAAAGGTTTACTGTGAATATGTTAAACAGGAATAAAATAACTTGAGTCCTTTGGTTTAGTACAGTTTGTCGCCAGAAAATCCGTTTTCACTCTCTTTCTTATCTTGTCAGCCAGTGCAACAAATTATGCGCCGCATTTCAGTACATGTTTTTTACCTCCGCATGTTTTTTTGTAATAAAACTTCAAGTGTAAGAAAGGATCGTTTTAATATACATGTTCCGAACCATGTACAAGAAGCGTGTGTAACAAACAATGATGATCGGACATTGCAACGAATGGCATTTTTTTTAAAAACAAGCAAATAAAAATCCGTTCTGTCCAAATCAATGTTTTCTAATAATTTGCCCCCAAATACAAATAATTGACTTTATGAAAAAGTGTGCAGAAAAGTTCATTTATGAACTGAGGGTAATCAATGGTTGAATGTCTCTCTTGTGTTGTGAAGCGCGGAATATTTTCTCAACTTGAACAGTAAACCTATCAATGTTTTTTCGCTCCATCGAATGTCTGCACCTCAGTTCGTCAAAAGGTAATTACGGGGAGTGACGCTGAGAGATATTAAGAAAATGTATTGTATATCAGTTGTTTGATCTCGAGATATGGCAGTTAAGCGAACACCTAACATAGTCAATATATATCGAGGGCAATGAGGCCCCGTTGAGAAACACGTGTTGCTTGAAAACTTTATCTTGGCGACCGTCGCGCTGACATTAAGTGGTGTAGAAGGAGGGGAACCTCACCGAGTTAGAGAAATATGTGTCATTCAAAGAAGGCATTTGTAACATCTGATGGCTCAAACACACATACAGGCGGTTGTGATATGATTTTACTTCTGTGTTTAAATGATTTGATTTTACAAAAGGCCGTTTGTGCTTTTTTCGTGAAATGTCACTTAGACAAAGGTGCATATTTGAATACTAAAATCGTTATTTCTCCACCAACCCCTATGTTTTGACCACTCTTTGGAATAGTCTCTATAGAGTGGTCACAACGTGGGGTTTAATAGAAAAATAAAGGAGATTATCCTGTGAATGTTTCAATTTACAGGTCTTATCTATTCTTCTGGATGTGTAGAGGTTACTCAAAAAGTGTACAGGATGGTATGCCGTGTAGATGGCATATGTCCCGAAGCGCTTCTCTACAATATTTAACCATTTACCCCAATTTACCTCATAAATATGCCTGTTAACGCATTGGCAAACATAGTAGACCCATATAAGACGGTTCCTATATGAGCCGTCTTATATGGGTCTGCTTTGTTTGTTTATGAAATCATATAGACCCGATTCGTCAGTTTCTGACATATTCAAATATTCCCGTCGTTCGCAATTTCAGTATAAAATTGATATTCATGATGTCTTTACTTCTCATATGAATATTCATGGAGTAAACAATTGAAATACGTCTGGGTCCATGCTTATAAAGCTTTTAGTTGAGTATGAGTTTCGCTCTCAAGCTTTTGATTGGTCAGATTAGAGTTCTCAAGCTTTTGATTGGTCAGAATTGAGCCTTTGGCTCAAATCTGACCAATCAAAAACTTGAGAAGGAACTCAGACTCAACTAAACGTTTTATAAGTATGGACCCTGATTTAATGTTAGAACAAAACAAAGAGATTCTAGTTTTCATCATGGTTTGTAAGTCAGTCTATATAACAATAACATCGACTCTTTTTCACTCATTGTCTTTAAACATACACGTTATTTGGAACAACATATTTGCTTTGTTTGTTTCAGATTCGTCATGTTAACATGGACTCGTTGAACAAAGAAAATACTTTTGTAGGTTTTGTACCAATGCATACAAAATTAATAACATACAACTGTGTTTTAATGTATAAGTGGTTAACTGATAACTGATAACAATGCTAATGCAATGAATTGTTAAATGACCCGATATTTGAAAACACATCATTTCCATATTATTTTGATAATATATATTTTAAGTATTGTTTAAATGTTAAAAATAGTTATTGTTAAACTTGGTTCTCTAAAATCAGTTTGCGTTATGACTAAACACCTTTTACCTGTTTTAATGCATTTGCATAGCGCAGACCCTGATCACACTGTATCTACTCAATTTGCTTATTAAATAATGTAATGTAATGTAAGTCTGATTAAATTCTGATTCTACAATTTCTGCCATCACTAAATATTCCATTGTTCATGATGTTTTATAAATCTTCATCTAATGATATTCATTAATTCATTCATTCATTCATTATTTCTTACTAATTATTCATGAGTTGCGGAGTTGCCTTTTTATGTATCTTTTTGCATTTCTACTTTTGCTTTTGAAGGATCACCCATTTTCAGAATATATGTACTTCACAACAGCAGGTGTTAAGTGCTCATGTGGCGGCCGTAAAATGTCGCCCCGTACTTCATTCTCAGTGTTGTTATAGTTTCTGGTCCTTCGGGATCATTAGTTTTTATGTTATTAGTTTTGAAAATTGAATACTGCTTAAACCGGTGCTAGGGGCCGTGAGTAGTGTTGCACTTTTAATTACTACTCATGAACAGACTCAATAAAACCGAGTCTGCAATTTTGTCTTTTTGCATTTCTACTTTTGCTTTTGAAGGATCATCCATTTTCAGAATTTATGATCGTCAAACAAGCCAAAGATCAAACAACTGCATTTGCAATAACTCTTTTCTGCGCTAAACCAAATTCGTTCGCATACAATATCGGATGATTCAAGTTTCATATTGGGCCTTCCTTCAATTTCGTGTCCAAATATTATCAAACAGTTTAGACACAGATGAGACACCGCATTTCTCGGCATCTCATCTGGATCTAAACAGTTTGCAAAGGTAATCACAGATCCGTCCATTGCAGTGAGACATATAAATTGGTTGAGTCGCTGACTATCTTGCTCAGGATTGTGCACTGTTATACAGTAAAACCTCTCTAAACCGGACGTTAGATTTGATATAAATATCGGTCTTGGAGACAGGTGACAGTTTAACTCATTCTCTCCTAGGCTATTTTTAGACCCAACCTTTTTTAATTAATCTACCGAAAAGGAGCATTAACTATAGTAAAAAGGAGAGTTTTTAGAATTGTGTAGTACATGTATTGAAACCATTGTGACAAATAGAGCATTTGGAACAAATGCTCTATTTATCTCGATGGTTTCACAATATGAATTTTATAGAGGCACACAAATGCATCACTAGGAGGTCATGTGTTAATGAAGGGTGAAAGTAATGCAAAAGGTTTTCTGCATTACTTTCACTGCATTAAGAAGCCATCTGCCTTACAGTATCTACATTCTACTCTACTAGAATTCCGGTTTAGAGAGGTTTTACTGTATACATTCAGTAACAGATTCAGAGGTCATGCAATACAATACTACTCCGTTCCAGTTCATGTTACTAGCAATAAAATCTTAGTTTGTCATGAAACTTATACAATAAACTTATCAAATATCGTATTCAAAGAATATTTCAATTTTAACAAAATTGAAATCTATTTGATGCAAATAGCATTGTCTCTTAATCATGGTAAGATCAATAGAAAACATACCGGTTTTACTGTTATGCTGACTACTTGAAAGCATTGAGGTCCTTAATCATATTGAAAGCATTGCCCTTATATCCTGCTATTAAACTTATTGTATGCTCTTTCTGTGCGATTGGTTTAGTTTTGGTCTACTTCAGACGGCTCCCATAACTGTTTGTAATAATTTTATTGTATATTTGAAAATGGCAATAAGTAACTCTATGGGAACGTTTGTGTATTTAAAATCTATAGTTTATGTATGTTAAAATTTTAGCATTTGTTTCGATTTAATAACGCCAATTATACATCTATTACCACTTCTTGAAAACAAAAATACAATTTTAGTGTATACCCTAATGAAACCTCATTACGTAATCCTTTACCTAATAAATATTCATGTCATAAATCATTACTGTATGAATATTAAGTAGCTGATACCCGTAAAGGCATTATGAACAGGGGATTTTTACCACGGCGTAAACAGTATCTATATTTTCTCGCTTCTCAGCCGTGCTAGATAAGCTGAGTTACTAAACATAGCCGTACTAGAAATCCTTATCTGGAACACCCCGTGACTAGTGTATTCATACGCGCGATTGGGTAAAATCAATACAAGGGAAGGCACTATTACAGAATTATACCATTATTTCTTATAAATTGAAATTAATATAAGTAATTAGCATGAATATGAAATTCTATTTATCATATAAACACTTTAAAAGCCTATTTAATTAACCGAAGACGTTGTTTTGTAGTCACTCAGTCATTTATATTTTACGCCAAAACGTAACGTTTGTGGTTGTCATAACAAATGACGTCGTTTTGGTGTCACGCCTAAAGTTATGCTGCAGTTTGTTGCTATTAGATATGGAAGTCGTATTACACAATGTAAAGTAGTACTTCACAAAATTCGTTAATTTACTTCGTTTTAAGGCGTATTTCAGCGAGAAAAATAATCAAGCATGGGTTTTGTTAAAGCCGGGGGATTCTATACCCGAGGTTGGTCTGTTCCTATCGGAAACTCGCTAAAGCTCGTTTCCACAGACCAACCTCGGGTATAGAACCCCCCGTCTTTAACAAAACCCATGTTTTATTCTATTAGTCTATATCTATACTATTTCTTAACCTATTCCCTTCTTGACCAGTTTTATATCCAACTTCATTGAATAGATCTACTGACATGGATCACTTACTAGAAAAAAGAACATTTTTAGAATTCTATGATTTTGAAACCAATGTGAGAAATAGAACATTTGCTCCCATGAAGCAAATGCTCTATTTATCACAACGGTTTCATAAAATGGCTTTTACAGAGGTATCAAAAGTCTTCATTAAGAGGGAATGGGGTGTGTAACAGAGAAGACCCTGCTCACACGGCTCCTTATGGTCTATTCTGTTTGCAAAGGTACTGATATGCCTCTAATAGGAAAACGGTTAAATCAATTGCACGAAATACGTGGTTAACCATTTGCATTTACATTATATAAATGCGTTTTAATCCCTCGGCAAACAGAATACGCCAAGCCATCTAATCAATGTCTGCTCTGTATGGCATAAATATGCGTATGGCATAAATAGACCCGATTCAAATTTTGTGTTCATATATCTTCAAGAATCTGCAGTTAACCCTTTCATCCATAAATACGCCTTTCTACGCCTCTGTAAAAATCACCTATTGAAACCATTGTGATAAATACAGCATTTGCTCCTATAGGAGCAAATGCTTTATTTATCACAATGTTTTCAAATTACAAAATTCTAAAAAAAATCATTTTCTCTAGTTAATGCTCCTTTTCGCTAGATGCATCCAAAGAGGTTGGGTAAAAAAATAGCCTATGGAGGAAAGGGTTAATAAATGTTCTTGACGTGCATCATTTCTTACATGAATGTTTATGAGGGGAAGACTTAATTATTTCCATCATCTTAGAACCCAGACATCTTTCTAAAATACGATACTATGTTTAATGTTTAGCCTGCTGTGGGTGGATGATTGATTACATATACAAACAGTTTGAATCCAGATGAGACGCCGAGTAACTCGGCGTCTCATCCGGATCCAAACTGTTTGATGCTGTCGTGTTGTTGAAACGAATTGCAAGATAAATCAACGGTGACAACAGAAGTCGGTGATATATTCTATCAGCAACAGTTTGTTCAGCAGGTTGTAGGTTAAATACGCGACTCTCAGGTGTGTCTTCAACAGGAAAGGAAAATCAGATTTCAATTTATAGAAACTAAATATAACTTTTCTTAGTCTTTATAGACCTCTCTTTATTGATTGAACTCATTGGCAAAACTAGCATAGTGTTTCCTCTTGCAGAAGATTTCACACACTTTGTCAAAACGTGGTACATCACAAGAATGCTTGCATCCAACAACAAAACCGCTTGTTTCGTCTATAACTAATTAAATAAACATCAACAACACAGACAGATGCTTACTTTTATCAAACCTGTTGATTCGATATCTTCCGAAAGTTACCCCCGTGGCAGATTCTCTGGACCGAGTTTTAAAATAGTTATGGAAATTATGATTATTTGGCAGGACGCCTGTTATGTTAATAAGCCATCAGACATGCGGAAAAAATAAGTTTTGAGTGGAATCTCAAGATAACACAAGTATTTCGTTCCAGAATCGCTGAGTGTCGAGCTATAATAGCCTTAAATATAAGCGCATTGAATAGCAACTTGTGGTAGGTCTTCCTAGACTTACAGTTATCATTCTTGTTACATTCCCGGTTTTATGGATGCAATAAGATCCAATGCCGATTATTCCATATAGAGTCATTCGTGTTCTGTTTTATGACTATGGAAATAAGGAAAAATATCCTTTTTGTGTTATTCTTAGTTTCTAATGCGCATTACATGGCTTTTTATATGTTGTCTCAATTATGTTTTGCCATGTTTTGTACACTTTTTACCGAAATATATCTATCCTAACAATGTCAATAATAAGCTAATCTGTAATATCTCTGTCAATGCAAGTCATAGATAGCATTACTCTTAGGCGAAGTCTTAACCGTTTCCTCCGTAAATACGCCTTTCTACGCCTCTGTAATAGTCACTTCTTGAAACCATTGTGATAAAAAGAGCATTTGCTCCTATAGGAGCAAATAGTCTATTTGTCACAATGTTTTCAAACTACAACATTCTAAAATGTTCCTTTTCTCTAGATAATGCTCATTTTCGGTAGACTCAAAGAGGTTGGATCTATCTAAAAATAGCCTATGAATGAACGGATTAATGACACTACATGGATGTCTTAACCCTTTCCCTGTTCAGTAGTCATGTAAGAAATAATGACTTCATGAATAATTATTAGCACAGTTTGTATAATGAAAACTTTTCAACCGATTTATTTTGCCTTGACACAAACTATAGATTTAGATCTATACCATGTTATTAGCAAACAGAGCAGATCCTGATCAGACGGCTTCTATATGATATACGTTATTATACGATAATCAAATACAGTGAAACCCCGCTAATGCGACCACTTAATAAACAGCCACTGATGTCGTCTAAAGCAGGTGGTTGCTTAATGCAGGACAAAAGTTATGCAGAAAGCTCCTAGAGGAGCGTTCTGCATAACTTTCGTCCTGCATTAAGCTACCACCTGCCTCTGCCACCCAGAATTATGCCCCTTTTTGGTGGTCGCATTAGCGGGGTTTTACTGTATATCATGATATTAAACTCAAATATTAGATAAATTCAAAAATAAGCAGATGAAATGAACCGACCTCTGTATTTTAAGGGTTTTCTTCAAATTAACATGTTTATTTTATTTTATTTTGTATGTATGTATTTCGATTTTACATCGCATTAACAGTATGTTGACAGTCTTCTCGCGGTCAAGCTAATAACAGATAGGGGAAGACCCCGGAGGTATTTGTCCCTGTATTGAACAAATTGCGTTGTTCCTTGCACAGAACTACCGGGTAGAACTACTGCAAGCCAGCTGGAATGCTTACACACATACAAATGTTCCATAGACTCATAGTTGTTGCTTTTATTTGATTTCTTATCTAATAATGCGACCACTTAATAAATAAACATGTGTGTCTTTATAAGCAGACGTTTGCTTAATACAGGACAAATGTAATGCAGAAAGCTCCTAGAGGAGCTCCTAGAGGAGCTTTCTGCATTACTTTTGTCCTGCATTAAGCTACCACCTGCATCTAGCATCCAGAATTATACCTCTTTTATGTGGTCGCATTAGCGGGGTTTTACTGTATATGTGTCTATGTTCAAATACCATAGAACCTCTCTAATTGAATAGCCATGGGTGGCCGAAAACGTGATTGTTTATACAGAACGACAGGCCGTTTCTCTTATAATATAATGTTCTAGTATTTGAAGACATGTGTTCACGTATGTGGCAATCTAGGGGTAGTCCTTTATTTAATTTCTGCAAAATACAAATGTTTAAATAGGTGAAAAATAATGTCTACTTCAATGTTGAATCGAGTTCTAAATGACTACTTCCGATTCAATCAATATTTTGATTGAGTAACTATTGGCCGAGTGCCAGAGTCGGTGTCTAATCTGGATCCAAGCTATGGAAAATATATGTAAGTTTGCGGTTAACGAGAGAAAATGTCACTTCTTTCACTGTAGAATTCGCTGGAAAGCTTTGCTGAAATAGAAGAATTTGTAATTACCTCGCAAACAGTTTGGATTAAAATGAGACGCTGAGTGTCAATTGACCGACCACTTATATTTTAGAGAAGAAATTGAAAGCAAATCCAATATGGAATTTGAAGCAGGCGATATTATTTGAAGATGACAATAGTTTGCTGCAACACACCCATTTATTTCGGTTATCTGCAGAACTCTCCGTGTGGGCTCGGAACTGAAACACAACTCTCGGGACTGCGCATTGTCCCAGTGATTTCGGAACAATAAAAACAACCCTTTGTACTGTACTTGGTTCCTATGGGTTTGGAACAAAAACAAACCCCGTTGGACTCTACATAGCCCCTTCGACAAAACCACATCCCTCTGATCGTGCATGGTCCTTGTGGACTCGTAACAAAATCATTCCTCGAGATACACATAGTCCCTGTGGGCTTGCAACAAAAACACATCCCTCGTGACGTGCATGATCCCTGCGGAATCAAAACAAACACATCCATCAAGACTGTGCAGATTTTAACAATTTGCTTGGCCGGCATTTGAATAGAACATGGATCTCGATGTCTGGTCCTGAGCCAACGTGATACTCGATCAATAGAGGTCTTAACCCTTTCACCGCCAATGTCGCATAAATGCACCACGACAAGTAGTGCAGTCCCAGATCAGACGCCGCCTTTTCAAGGCGGCGTCTGATCAGGGACCTCACTTTTTATCTCAATCTCTAGGGACTTCACTTTTTATCTCAATCTCTATTTCTATATCTGTGGTTTATTCCTTTGAAATTTGCATTTATTTTATATCTCATTTCCTGATTTTACCATATGATTTAACAAAATTGGATTGCAGACGACAATTAGAAAGTTGGCGCCGAAAGGGTTAAAGCTTGGGCGAATCCGAAGCACGTAACAATTGTAATATATCGGTACTGAAGCAGGCTAAGAATGAATGCACGAAATTATATGTATTAACCGTATCATAAATATATTTATTGTTTATCTATTTATTTGTTATAAATCGATATAATAATAACCCTTCCAGGGCTGAATTTTCAAATAGACTTTTTTCAAAATTCAAACAGGTCAAGTTTACTGTGCATATTCAGGTTATGGATTTTTTAAAAAACAGAAAATAAAGTGCAACATGACAAACAATGCAGACCCTGGTGAGAAGAGGGGCATTTCCATCTTGGTCTACACTGTTTGCAAAGGACATTAATGACCCTTTCCCGGTATTTGTTTTTTAGTTTCATGAATTATGATAAATATTCCAAATCCATGACCTCATTCAGGGCCTCTTGATTTGGATGGCGGAAGAGAATTTTACGTCAAGTGGTGGGGGGGGGGCAATTTAAACGTTTCAATAATTACGAAGGAGAATTTTGTGTACTTCTACTGCTTGTTCGACACTAATCCCTTTGTTTTAGGTGGCATACCAGTATTTAATGGTATCCTCACGACGCGTGGATGTGTGTGACCCGGCCTGGGCGATAAAATGATAAAAACACCTACTTACGTGTTTAGTTGACTTCAATCAACAAGGACGATATACACATTATAAATTACATGAAAATAGCATAGACATAAAACACACGAAAATTAAACATGCATATGGTATGGACGGTCAGTGATTCTACTAAAACTTTTGACTCTATACATAGTAAAAGCACTTTAGATAAAGCAATATATAGTAAAAACGTCTCTATAACGACCATTAAATTGTGTTAATTAGTTGGTATTTAGGGCAGGTGGCTGCTTAAAACAAGGTGAAAGTAAAACAGAACGCTCCTATAACACAAAATACTCAATGCCTTTAACACAAAATACTCAATGTAATTTAGTGGTCGTTATAGAGAGGTTTTACTGTATTTATAAATAAACATGGGCGTCGTTAAAAGCAGATGATTGCTTAATGCAGGACAATAAAACGCAGAAAGTTCATGTGGAATATTTCTGCATAGCATTTCGTCCTACATTGTCACCTGCCTTTAACCATTTCCTTCATATAAACGTGTTTTCACGCATTTGCAAACTGAGTAGACCCAGTTCAGACGGAACCTATAGGAACCGTCAGACAAGGGTCTGCTCTTTTTGCCAATGGAATTTGATAGATCTGTTTCTTTACTTTCTAAAATAGCTACAGTGTTCCAACTGCCATATTTCATTAAAACTAATTGTCCATGAATAGTCAGTAGGTATTGAAATTTTGAATAAACATGGCAAAGTGAAAGGGTTAAAACCCATATATAGACTTCGTCCTGATGGTCGCTTTGAAGGGGTTTTACTTATACAACAGAACCAATCTTAAGCGACCTTATATTGTTTGGGCACAGTAAAACTCAGGTGGTAGCTTACTGCTCCTATAGGAGCTGTCTGCATTACTTTTGACCTGCATTAAATTACCACCTGGCTTACTGGCCCTTAATTATACCCATTTTTAATTATCGCTTAATACAGATTCTACTGTACTTAAACACGTACACGGAATAAAACCTCTCTATAACGACCACTAAATTACATTGAGTATTTTGTGTTAAAGGCAGGTGGGTGCTGAAAGCAAAGTGAAAGTAAAACAAAACGCTCCTATAGGAGCGTTCTGTTTTACTTTCACCTTGCTTTAAGCAACCACCTACACCAAATACCAACTAGTTAACACAATTTTATGGTCGTTATAGAGAGGTTTTACTCTACATGGGATGAAAAATATAGTATGACATACAGAGTACGCTATACATGGAGTTAGGTACACACCGGGTCATAAATCGTATATTTGGGCAAAAAATATAACTATTTTTATTATCGGTGTTACAATAGTTTTTCAGCGGCTAGCTGTCTATTTTCACTTTTGTTCTAGTTTTCCACCAATGAGAAACTGTTACATTGTAATTTGCATATGACCTAGTAGTAAACTGTATTTTCATTAGTGAATAACTTGACTGGCATACAACCTTTTTATATGCCTCTACACATTGCGAAACTATGTAAAATTCTGATATACAGTCTACTAACGTGTCGAATTTCCTGGGGTAATTATTACGATATTGCAGTTATTTCAAACACCATGTTTTATGATAATTAGCTGCTTCGGCCTCGCAAATTGAATTCAATGCAATAATTAACATAATCACAACACATGTAAGGCACCATGTTACACAGACATGTTCTATAAACTTCTAAGAGTTCAGTCAAAACGCCATATAGTACAGACAGTAATTATTTACGCAGATATTTAGCATGGGACCGAAGACTGTCGACTGTCGAAAGTTCTGTTCTTAAAATAGATTTTAAGACCTGGAAATTCCCATAAAATCAAAGTACTGATGTACTGATATTTATCACCTCATGGTAATGGTTGCTGAGCAATATTACCAGTTTGTCGAAACCTCTATTAAACTTTCAAACCTTTACTATCATTTTGCTATCAATTAATACAACATTTGATCATAAGTCCACTTTTACGAACAGGTAGTTTGCCGAAACCACCATAATTCACAGGCAGTGATATAGGAAATAAAGAAGAAGGGTTGTTTAGTATATTAGAGTAGTGGTATTAATAGTATTAATTACTATCCCCGACCAAAGCACCGAAACACTGGTTGTTGGCTCTCTTTGATATAAAGCTACTTACTGAAGGCTATTACTATGGCTCTATCACATGGGGCTTGGGCTCACAGAGTAGGTTATATTGTTTTAAAAATACATGTAGATTCAGTTAATGATGTCATTAATGATGATGCACACAAGTCGATTAAAGCGTTGATCTAGGCTAAATAAATACAGTTCTTTATGGAATTATAGACTCTGCACAAACAAAAACTTTATGCTTTAAAGTGTATTCAATTTCTTATCTTCATATCAATACAAATGTAAGCGCTTTCATGTACATTTTATAAAATGTAAACTAAAGAACTAACCTGAGATAGTTTTAAAACATTACTTTGACATCGTACATTTTAAAAGTGATTTCCTATACAAGCAACTTGAAATATATCAATAAACGCTTCTTCTACTCCCAATTCATTTTCATTGCATGCTTCTCTGCTAGTATAATAACATGCAGCCCTTCATAGATCTAGTTCTCTGTACTAGTAGAATCTCCAAACATTGAAATGAATATTGCAGAGATTGTTTTGTACATTGTGTCAATATTTGAATGCCGCTGAATATCTTTTTAAAAGATATTTCCTGTTATAATTGGTGTTATATACTATAATATATTGTTCACTGCCCTTAACATTTGACTTATTTAAGTGTAAATATTTATAACGATATAACGAATATTACAAATAATGATTAACCCTTTATGTCAGGCATATTCATTAATCCTTTCCCTGATGTAAGCGCATTTTGACGCATCTGCAAAAAAAAGTAGATCCAGATCAGTCGGCTCCTATGGTGTAATATAGATCTGATTCTACAGCTTCTGTCTGAGCCAAAATATCATGTGTTCATGTGCCATTATAAAATATAATCTTATTGGTATTCATGACGCCATTATTTCCTACATGAATATTCATCAGGGAAAGGGTTAAAGAAATAATGACATCGTGAATGTTAATTTGATTTTGTGTTATGTCACATGAATGTTTGGCCATGTCGGAAACTTTATAATCAATCCTGTATTGTTTCATAAGCAAACAGGGCAGATATTGATGCTGACAGTTTCGTTTTAACAGGGGAATATGTTTACACTATTCGCAAAGATTCACAAAAGGCTCAGACTTGTGTGTTGATACCATTTGCAAAGACATGAACGTTTCGTTTCAACCCGTGTTCTTATATAAACGCCTTTTCACTCATTTGCAAACAGGGTATACCCAGATCAGACGGCTGTTATAGCGGCCGTTTGATCATGATCTGTCCTGTTTGCTTATGAAATTATAATAGATCTCATTCTTCAGTTGCCATTATAAAAATAACCTAATTAATATTTATGACGTCATTGTTTCTTACATCAATATTTAACAGGGAAGGGTTAACAAAAAACTAGTTTAACTCTATTTGCAAAGAAATGAAAGTTTTGTTTCAACAGAATTATGTATTGACAATATTAGCAAAGTCAGGACAATTTCGTATTAACAGAACCGTATGTTAACCATGTCTGCAAAGACAGGAATGTCTCGCTGTCGAAGATTCATTTAACCCGTTCTCTACTACTGGTGCCTTTTTGTGCCTCTGTAAAACCCATTCTTTAAAACCATTGTGATAAATAGAGCATTTGCTCCATAGGAGCAAATGCTCTATTTATCACAATGGTTTCAAAACTATGCAATTCTAAAATTCTTCTTTTCTATAGTTAATGCTCCTTTTCGGTAGATATAATTCATAGAGTTTGGTTCTAAAAATAGTCTAGAAGGGAATGAGTTAACCTCTAGACCACCTGATTGAAGAACCCAAAAATGTTAAGTGGAAACACGAAGATGAGATGATCTTCTTACACTTAACATGTTCTTGGCGAATCGCTGATATTTTGAGTAATTTTTCGTCTGCAACAATTGTCCTCTGCTTAAATTCTTAATATATGTTTTTCTTCTTTTTTTTGGCAAAAATATTATCAAAGTGTAGAACAGTTTGGGTCCAGATGAGACACCGCATTATGTGGCGTCTCATCTGGATCCAAACTGTTTACATAGGTAACATATTCAAACGAGACAATCTGAGCTAATCAATTTAGAAACAAGATGCATGATATCCATAATGCTACTGTGCAGAAATAGACCAAATATAGCTTGAATTTTGACGATGAAACAAAGATATAATATATAGCATTCAAATTTCGAACCGTTTCATCGGCGGGTCAAATATTACCCCTTTCAATACTATATTCAAAGTGGAATGGCACATCAGAGTCCAGGCTTAAAATTTGCTAGATGTTTGTTAACGACAAACAGTGTAGAACTTGATCAGAGGGTTCCTCTTGGTCTACACTGATTGCAAATGTCAGTAAACGCGTTTCCTGCATTCAAATGATTAACCCTTTCCTTCATATAAACGTGTGTTCAAAGTAGACCCAGGTCAGATAGCTCCTATAGGAGCCGTCTGATCAGGGTCTGCTCTGTTTGCTGATGGAATTTGACAGATCTGCTTCTTTACTTTCTTAAATGGCTACTATTTTCCACTTTTCATATCTCATTATAACTATTTTGTCCATGAATATTCAATAGGTGTTAAATTTGGAATAGACACAGAACATGGAAAGGGTTAAAAAGCAATCCTTCTTACAGACAGGCGGTATTAAACCTATTACCCCTTTATCCGGCTAACCACGACCTGGCTCACATTTAGCAAACAGCTTGCATCAACATGATACGCCGAGTAACTTGACATCTCACCAGGATCCAAACTGTTTGACACTCGGTCTATAGATTCTCAAAAACGTGATCGAATCGGAAGTAGTCAAAATGGCACCAGGTCCAAATTTGAGCAGACATTTTTTATCACAGGGAGATAAGGGTTAATTATGACACGCTTATTTGTGGCTAAATTTGTATTGAAGAGGCACGTGAAACTAAGCGCTGGTATTACACATTGTCTACAACATTCCTCGAATGTTCTCTTAAGAACAACCACTTATATATATGAACCATTCATCTCATAAATATTCATGTAAAAACAATGACTGTATGAATATTAATGAGCTGGTATTGTAATGGTAGAGTTTTTGTTATGGTCATGACAGAAACCCCGGAATCAGAACTATATAATTTGGAATTTAACGGGATTAATTTAACCCTTTCACCGCCAATGTCGTATAAATGCACCACGACAAATAGTGCAGTCCCAGATCAAATGTTGCTTTTTCAAGGTGGCGTCTGATCAGGAACTTCACTTTTTGTCTCAATCTCTATTTCTATAACGTGCTTTATTCCTTTGAAATTTGAATTTATGTATCTCATTTCCTTATTTTACTGAATGATTTAACAAACATGGATTCCAGACGACAGTTAGAAATTTGGCGCCGAAGGGGTTAATCTGGGTCTATTCTGGGTTTTTTAAAGGCGTTGAACGGTGTATGTATGACGTAAAGGCTTAGAACAACCGTTTATATAGTCATTAACGTCATGAATATTCAAGATGAATTTTAGTTTACTAAAACTAGTTATTCTATCGCAGTTTTCTGCATTACTTTTGTCCTGCATTAAGCAGTCACGTACTTTTCAAAACTTCTTAGTTAAAACATTTAATTGTCGATTTAAAGAGTTTATACTATAATTGTCATCTACGTCAGTACTGGTTTAAAATGCGTACATCCATGTCCTCCATAAACATTATAGATATTTTCAATTCTAACCCTTTACTCCATAAATGCGCCTTTCTACGCCTCTGCAGACAGAGTAGACCCAGATCAGACGGCTCCTAGAGGAGCCGTCTGATCCGGGTCTGCTCTGTTTGCTTATGATGTTATATAGAAATCATTCTAAAGTTTCTGCCATGGTTAAAACGCCCTGTGCCAATGTGCTATTCTAACACTAATTAATCTTAATTAATATTCATGACGTCATTATTTCCTACATGAATATTCACGCAGTCCTAAAAAGATTAAACTGTTAGCTATAGCTGGGTTACCTGTGGTTTACATTAGTTATGAACTTTATTAATTACTTCATGAATATTCATATCAGACATAATGACTGTATCAATATTAACCCTTTCCCTGATGAATATTCATGTAGGGAATAATAACGTCATAAATATTAATAAGATTATTTTTATAATGGCTTATGAATACATTACATTTTGGCTAAGGAAGAAGCTGTATAATCAGATCTATAATACACAATAAGCACA